>NDGN011512155.1:6930-23105 GCA_002564285.1 Tympanoctomys barrerae
GAAAGAAAGAAAGAAAGAAAGAAAGAAAGAAAGAAAGAAAGAAAGAAAGAGAAAGAAAGACCATACTTCTTAATTCATCACCTCCTAGTCCTTTATCCTCCCCAACAAAATCCTTTCCATCTATCAATCTTCTTATTGTCTCTTTGCATTTTCTTGTTCTTGAAATTAAATGTCATATTTTGTAACTGGTTCTTTTCATTTAGCACAGTGTTGTTGAAGCTGATCCATACTGTAGTATAGTATTTATTCTACTTTATTTTTCAATAATGTTACATTGCATGGATACACCACCTTTGCATTCATCCATTTAATGACAGATAAATGAGAGATACATATTTTGGTTGTTTCTGCATCTTGTTTATTAGCAAGTTGACTGGCAGGAAGATTTGTGTACACGTTTCTGTGGGGACAGATGTTTTCAAGTCACTTGAACACAGTGAGTGATACAATTGATAGGATTTGTGGCCTTGTTCATTTCTGAAGATTTCTACATGTTAGCTACTCAAGTACATTTATGAGTTTATGGCGGTAGTGTAGAACCCTTCACATCTTGAGAGAGACAGACAGACAGACAGACAGACAGACAGACAGACTGACTGACAGACAGACAGAGAGACAGAAGCAGAGACAGAAAGACAAAGAGACAAAGACAGAGACAGAGATAAAAATGAGAGAGAGAGAGAGAGAGAGAATATGAATGAAAATATATTTATTCACTGAAACTCCTACCTGGATCTCTTCTTGGCAGCTTCAAGCGCAGCATGTCCCAAACTGAACCCGACTTCCTCTCCCAATGGCATTCGCACCCTGAGCTATTCCTGTCTGTTCATGTTCCCCGGACACCTACCTGCTTTCCTGCTTCCTCCCTCTCCCCGTCTCCCTTGTGCAATCCATGCTACGTCCTGCCCATTAATCTTCAGTAGCTTTTTAAGTCTGTGCTCCCAGTTCCTCACCTTTTCTGCCCTGGTTCAGCCCATCCCTACTATCACAAGTCAGCTTAGCTTTACTTGTTCATTCTTCCGCCTTTTAGTCACAGTGTGATCGGTCTACAACTTAAGTCTGAGCTTGTCACATTCTTACTGACGCTCTTCAGTGAATCAGCATTGCCTAGAGAATAGAGGCCACGCTTCCTTCTCCTCCCTTGCCATTCTCTGTTTGACACTTCAAGCTCTACTAACTTTCGAAATGTTGTAGCTTTTAACATGCACTATTTTGCTTTTAGTCTATGTACAATATAAATACATCTTCTTTATCTAAAATATACCTTCTCTCTCTCCTTTACTATCAGCTCTTCACCCCTTTTCTAACTGTAAATTATATTCGTTCTTTACAATACACAGACCCTCTGCTAGAAATCAAATCTCTTCCCTACCCCCTGCTTTTTTCGTACTCCATACAAAGTGGTTTCCTATCTTGGAGTTGACATAATATCTGATAGTATTTTTATCCGTCCACTTCTACAACTCCTTCACTGTGTTTGACCAAAAATCCTACTAGTTTGATGGTATTTCTTCCTCTGAGCTGCCCTAGATTATGGTCTAACACACATGAGCTTCACAAGGCCCAAACTACATCTACAGTACTGGCAGAAGTTCTTTGATTAAGCTAAGAATTGAGTCCCCAGCTGGGCCCCGGTGCACCTCTTTGGTTGTGCTCATGGGCAACAGGGGCATTCCCAACAGCCCCTTAAGTGTGCTGAATCATGAAGCTGCAGTAGGAACCAGGGTGGCCAGGAACACAAAAGAGAAGAAGCAAAGCAGGAGAATAAATGGAAGCCGATATCCAATATATTAGAAGCAGGAATTAGAAGGGAGGATGACAGGGTCTCAGTGTACCCTTCTCCCTGGAGAAATCCCCTTATAGTCTTCTCAAGATTGTTGTTGTTTATAAAATAAAGAATACAGCCTCAATGTTTGAAGCCAAAGTGTGCCAAAGAGGTATCATGGCACAGGTAGTATAGATATTTGAAGAGACCTATTCTAATATTTCATTAAAGAGAAATTTGGGAGCAAACCCAGGCTTTGGCAGGCAGGAACACAAAAGAGGCAAGACAGAGCCATACGTTGGCCACTATTGGTTTGAGGTTTAGCTTTGGGGTACTTTCTATTTATTATCCTCAACTTTGTTAACTTGTGTGTTGTTCTCATCAATGCTATCTAGGGTTTGTAGATACTACTACACAGTACCTTCCTTAATTCATGATGCTCAAAATTGTAGTGCAGTGAATATATATATATATATATATATATATATATATATATATTTATAAAATTAGCACAGGGTCTCATGCACAGATCAGATTCACAGTGATCCTCCTATTTTCAGCCTCCCAAGCACTGGGATTGCAGGCGTGTGTTGCCAAGCCCAGTCTCAATCGCTATCTCTGAGTGAGGCCAGCACAGCATAAATATATTCATACATAGTTTGGGGGAACTCCCCTTTTGTAAAAGGTTAAAGACTTCCCATGAAGAACATACATGTTATGCACTACAAACATATACTAATAAAAAGAAAGTTAAAAGAAAAGGTAACTGGAGAAATTCTTCTATTTTATGTCAGCAACTGTAGAATCAGTAACTATATAGGCCCATATTCCAGGAAAATGTAATTTGACACAAAGTTAACTTATATATTAAAAAAGAAACATGCTGGTCTAAGTAAACTATGCAAAAATATAGATTTGTGCACATATTGTTACATTCTCATTCACTGTCTCTCATTTCTTCATCCACCTAATGATTTATTTGGGGCTGCCAAGAAATTGTCTCAATTCATTAAATATTTTTACAGTATTCTTTCCATGTGTATAACACTATTTATCCACAAAGTGAGTAACATCTTGCCACCTGGTATAGTATGATCTTCCAGGTAAAACACAAACAAAATCCTTCAAGATTAATCCATAGGGACGCATAATTTATTATAGGATTGCTTTGGTTTAGCTTATTTATCACTTGTTTGTTTGTCAGATTGCAGTGATAATTAATACATGATAAAAATTATAACAAAAAGAATAACTTCAAAAACCATTAGTTATGACTGAAAGAAATTACTAAATCTTACAAAGGAATAAATATTTAAATTCATTAAAATAAATTTCAAGTTGTAACTTGTATATAGTCTGTTTGCCAATTTTCTTCAAATTTCCAACCAAATGTTTAGCAGAGAAAAGTTAATTATTTGCTAATATTAAAATGAAAAAATTGCTGAAGTATTTTGCTTAAATACTGAGTACTGAAATATTCATAAAACTGACATAGCTTGGAACTGTTGCTTTATTTACTAGAATCAGATTGTCCCTGAAACATGGTTTAATTAAGTCAGGAAAAAATTAAGGCTTGATTCTAGCTCACTTTATAGATCTGAATACAAATCCAAAAGAGAGATATTCCCTTTAGTAACATAATGTGCTTCCAGAATAGGTCATTATTGGAAAAGAACTCACTCTTGGGTCTAAAAAATTTCCAGAAGTTGTAGACTGAGAACATAGGGTAGCTCTCTATTATCCTAAGTGACTATGTGAAAGAGATAATTATGACCTTCAAATTTTTCACTTCACAATAGAAAGACATTTTAACGTGAATATGTAGAAAGGGTATAATCTCAGCTTTAAACCAAAGCATAACACATTTAGCTTTATTAAAAGTGCATGCATCGCTGTTATCTTTTACTTCCTTTCAGGAGTTATCACAGGCCACTAATCTACGCATAAAAACTGGGCAAGTGCCATTTGCATTTAAATAAGTCCAAATTCTTATTATTCTCTTTAAAAATTATTGTAAAGCACTACATAACATGGAAAAAAATAGGAATCATTCTTCGGTTTTTCACAAGTCTGCAGTACAGATTATTGAGTTAATAATGTACTTGGAAGCACCTTCAATCCATAGAGAATCATTTCTTTATTTCAGATTGATTTTCCAGCTACTGGATGGGAGTATATGAAACCTGATTCTGAAGAGAATAGAACTCATCTTGAAGAACCACCAAAAGAGTATTTAAAACACATTGCCAGGCTCTCACAGAAACAGACCCCTTTATTGTAAGTGACGGCTCTATGAGTGGATTTTGCCTGCTTTTCATGATGCCATCAGTCACCCTTGAGGCACTCATCTGTTCGAAGGACAAGCCTTCCTCGGAGTATAACTCCTCTCATTTCCTAAAGTCATGGCTAGATGATCAATTAATGTTTAGAAATCAAATAAGTAATTTTCTGTGCTTATACAGAGTCTTTTCCCTGTGGTAGTCAACAACATTAGATGAAGGAAAAGGGAATAGATTGAAAATCGTTCCATTCAAAACATGAAAGCATAAGTGATTAGGTGCATTTCTACACATAGCAACAGAAAAGCACTGCTCAACCATCCTTCCAGGAGGCAGAAAGTTGTTTTAGTAAACAGGAAGAAGTGAAATACATCTAATTATTGTGGCAGATTTTTAAAAAAGAACAAGAATGAATACAGTAATGTTTTAATAGCACTAAATTAGTAAACAAGGAGTCTTTAGATTTTGCCAAACAATAGTTCTCTAAACAAAATCAAATCTTATACTGCCCTACTTTCTAATTTCAATTCATATTATTTTCTCTTCACTTCAAGCCAGTGACATCAGTTTCCCTCACCATACATCCAATACGTCAGTCCTGCTCCCATTTGAAGATTGTTTGAGGTGATGTTTGCTCTGTCTGAAATACTTTTTCCTATATTCTTCACATCTATGTCACCAAAGCCTTTGTTTTCACTTAAATGTTATTTATCTATCATGGAAGTCTTCATTGATGTTGCTAATGAAGGCTTTCACTCTTTGCTTTTCACATGTTAACCTTTCACATTATGACTTTTACTGCAAAGTCATTGTCATCCAGTTAATCCATATGAATATTTCTTAGTTCTTTCATTAATTCACAAGAACTATTGTAGGGCAGGAAAGAACTTATCTATTTGACCACTACATTGTCAGTGTCATATATGGTGTGTGACAAGTAATAGGTATAAAATAAATGTCATAGGAACTAATATGTCTTTTCAAGGAGTCTGATTAAGAAGGTTCCTTATGGGTAGAAGATGGTGGAAGAGTTTCATAGTCCTCATGACACAATTATCAACAATTCATTTTTTTGTTTGTTTGGTTTTTTTCTGTATTTTAGGGAAGGGTCTACAGGGTGTACAGGGTCTTATTACTAGATTGGACTCATAGTGATCCACCTGTTTACAGCCTCCCAAACTGGGATTACAGAAGGGCACCACCAAACCCAGTCTCAATGGCCATCTCAGCGCTCCCAGGGGGCGGGGCCAGAACAGCAAGCCAGGGAATGGAAACCCTCCAACCCTCTCACTCCGCCTACCCCTCCAGCCCCCGTTCCTGCATGCAGGTGCTTTAATCTGCTGAGCTATTTGGCCTGCCCAACAATTCATTGTTACATTAGACTATGACAATCTTAACTAGGTGAGGCATTTTTTAAAATTTGTACTCAGAAATATAAAGCATTCAACTTAGAAGCATATTACATAGAAGAGGTCAACATAGGTATATTCAGAGAATTTGTAAATAAAAGTCCAATGCTTTCATGTTTTAAATTATTCAAACAAAAAGGTGAAACAAAACAATAATAGAAACTCCCTTTAAATACTAGAAGAGTGCTTTTTAAAATTAACCTCAGTTCTACTTGTTTTGTACTTCCAGTTCAATTTATGTTAATAGTATAAATATGCTTAGCTGTCAGTGTTCGTGTTCAATACAGTACAGTTCCATTCTTAATTGTGAAAACAGATGAAGCTCAGCCTTCAGTGTGGTAAAAACTTGGGCTACAATCAGATTAACAGTCAGATAATATTCTAGATAACAGATTGGAAGCTTAAGCCCATTAACATTTTGTCACAGTTGATGACTTAATTATTTGCTTCTTCCCAATTGATCAAATATATTTAGACTCAAGCAATTCCAAGTCAGGGAAATATAATAAAAATGTACTTGTATTTGTAAAGAATTAAACATTGAAAAAAGTTATTTTCCTATCAACCAGAGTGGTTCCAAATATATGAGACTCTAGATGAAACATAAAAAATTCATTTTGATAAAAAAAAATTAATGTTGTCGCATCAACACAAAGGGTACCTAACACCAGACAAACCCCACTCACTTAAAGAACCGTGACACAACCAAAATATATGTGAATCAACTGTCTTCAGGAGCAAAAGGGACTTGAGATAAGCCTCGTGATTAAAGTAGTTTTTGGGCGTGGATGCATAGCATTGGCAAAGAGTATGTAGCTTTGCTAAAATTTAAAAGAAAAGCCAAGAATGGAGTTCAGTGATGATGAGACAGCTGGACTCTTCAGAGCATAATGGGAGGGAAGCAAGGTAGGCAGATTGGCAGCTACAGACTCTGTATAGGGCATCTTTAAAGTGTTGTTGAGCATCAAGCTGCTTGTGAGCAGGTGGACACTTTTAGGCCTGCAGGAAAATGGGAAATGAGTGTAGACATGAGAGGTTGAACCATGTTTGAAGACAGATAGATTCCATGACAATAAGAAAAGCTTGCTAAACATCTCAGATATTCAGAAGTGTACATATTAGATTTGACCTCTAGCCCCGGCTTAAGCACCAATCTAATAAATCATTAAAACAAGCTTCTGTAGGATCATTCAACATCCAAAAGGTAGCTGACTGCTAACCCTCAGCATTGTGGAGCCTTAAGTATATAATGTACACTTGTTAATTGGAAAAGTTTTATTGGGATATTTCCAACAGTCCTGTCAACAGGAAAGTAAATGGGAAAAATCTGGAAAATATAACCTTCTGTGGTATAAAAGTTAATAAATTTTTTTAATAAACTAGAAATAGGCACCAGTTTTTTCAGCTACCAGACAATTATTTTACTGCAGATATTACAAAGACATGTGCAAGTTTTAGGAGATATATATAAGTGGAAGATGAAAAGTTTAGAAAGAAATGGCAATTTTATGAACTGATAATTAAATCACTAGATGCATAGATTTCCTAGATTGCACAATGTAGACAAAAATATAAATGTGAACTTGAAGTCAGGGCAATAAAAATTACCCATATTGAAGTACAGAAAAAAACAAAAGAATCCCTCAAACAATAATAGATTGCTGTGACCTCTCAGACAGGATCAATGTATTATATGTGTGTGGACATATATAGAGAAACTGATGTGAAAATTAGAGTTGGATGAATTTTATAAATTAACACATAGATATAAATAGTCACACTATCATGGAATCAGATACAGTGTAAAATAGGGACCCAAGTTCCCACTTATGTGTTCAATGTGGGTTTTTTTTTTACAAATCTATGAAAGCAATAAATAAAAAAGCATATTCATCAAGTAGAAGTATTTATGAGATTAAAAAAAACAAAGAAAATATAGCCCTATGCCATATTACATACAAAAATTAAATTAGGGTAGATTATATTACCTAGATTGAAAATCTAGAACTATAGAGAAAATTTAGGAGAATGGATGTTAGGATAGGCAAAGTTTTCTAAGAGAAAAAAGAGAAAGAAGGAACTATTGAAAAATTTATAAACTGAAGTAATTAAATTTTAAGACCATTTCTGAAAAGGCACTAAAAAACAAACAGGCAAGTCATGTTCAGGGAAAATATAAACAAAATATTTATATGACAAAATTTTTGTATCTAGACTATATAAAAAATCATGTAAATAAATCCAACAAAAATATGGGCAAAAGACAAGCAGATACTTCAAAAGAAAAGGTATAAAGACATGGTCTATGAAAAATGACCTACACGTAGGTAAGTAGTAATTAGAACCACAAGGACATAGATAGCACTATGCACCTATTAGAATGGATACCATTGAAAAGGTAGACAGCTATTATATCCTGCAGGTGAAAATGTAAAATTTCACCACCACTTAGGAAGATAATTTCACAATTTCTCCAAAAGAAAAATACTTGCTTGACCTATAGACCAGTCATTCCCTTAGTTTATCTTGGAAGAACGGGGAAAAAATAACAACCATAAAAATCTTGCCCATAAATAACCACAGCACTTTTATTCATATCCCCAAAAGGGAAGCGACTTAATGCCTGTCAAATAGAAGAATGAATAAACAAACTATGATGTGTTCATGCAAAGTAATATTCACTAATTAAAAGGAACAAACTTGATGCACTCAATAATATGGATCATTTCAAATCATTATACTGAGAGAAAGAAACCATAAATAAAAGCGTGTCCACTCCACTGTTTCATTTCAGAGTTTTAAAAGAACAATCATTACTTCAGAGTAGAGAAAACCATACCATTGGCCCTGGTGGCATGAAAAAATAAAAAAATGTTTTTATATCTTGATAGAACTGTGATTGTCATCTTAAGTATGTATTTGTCCAAATTTATTGAACTGAATCTGCATCTTCTTTCATGTAATTTATGCTTCAATAGTAGTTGTAAAAGGAAAAAAATCACTGTTCAGTATTTGAAGGGAAAAAAGAACTTAGAACAACTTATGCTTTAGGAAATTTACTACTGATTTTTCCCCCCTGTTGGCTTTCCAATGGGAAAGATAAAAATAACATTTATGAAAGGGACCTAAACATAAAAAACTGTAGAGATAATTACCATTTAAAGTCATTTGATATTTATCATTGCTTTGCTTGTGAATCCTGGCTGATTTAAACTGAGCTATAGTACGACTTGGAGGAAACAGGGCTGAAAGGCTGCCAGGGTCACTTGAGACTCACTGTCCTCCAAATGAACTGTGGTTCTGAATGCTACAGCTGCAGTGTGAGCAGAACAAGATGAACCAGTGGCCCTTGTCCTAGATTGAGATCTTTGACTCAGGCCTCTCTCCAGGGGGAAATACTTGAGCAAGAAGAAAATGGCATCATTGGTATTTTTCATCCCAATCTGCCAGTGGACTCTGCAAGTGCACTCTAAAGCGAGAATGCAAGGATGAATTGTGATCTTTGTTTGTGAAGTTAACAATGAGTTTTTCTGAACTCTGATGAGACTTGCTCTCAGACGAAGGAATCTCATCTTTAATATATGCTATTTCTGTAGGTTCCCATTTGGGTTTAAATTAATTTGTAAAAGAAAGATGAGAACCAATGGGTTATTACCATTGTTTTAAATACAACATGTTTCAACCTTCAAAGAAAAATAAAATAGGAGGCAGAAATTTTGCTGACTAAAATGACATGTCGAAAAAAATTGGCAAGGGGAAAAGGGAGGAAAAACAAGTGTGAATTATTTTTGTAGAATGTTTTTCTATAAGAGAATACAGTTATTGAAAAATAAGTTGGTGGAATAACCTATCAGAGTATTCCAAGAAGATAAGAGATTAGTTTTCTGAAATAAATTAAACAGAACTCAAAGAACTTGAGTAAGATTTTGTACCCTGCACTTAACTGCAACAGTTTTGTGCAGCAAAGTCCAGGAAATTTGAGTTTACAATCTGTTTTTTCAGACTCTCAGAGGAGAAGAGAAGATACTTATGGTTTTATCGACTCTTCTGCAATAATGAAAACTGCTCCCTCCCTTTGGTCCTGGGAAGTGCACCTGGATGGGATGAAAGGACCATTTCAGAAATGCACAGCATCCTGAGGAGTTGGACATTTTCTCATCCCTTGGAAGCACTTGGGCTTTTGTCTTCCAGGTATGAACTGCTAATTAAACATGATATTACTGGCTAAGAAGAACTTGTTTGAAAAGAAAAAAAAATAGGGACCTTTATAATTAATTCAACAACTATTCCATTTGTTCCCGATTTCAATAGCTATGGATATTAAAGATAGATAACCATAAGCTATGAATACAAATTTCAAGCACATATAAGCTTCAGCTGGGTCTTTTTTTAAAGGATTTAAAAATTTATTGCTCATTCAATAGTACTGATCATAGAAAATTTTAAAAAAAAGATTCTTGATTAAGTATATTCCACTGTCCAGGCAATGGTTATTTTTTAAACTTGATTCAATATTGTCTTGACCGTGATTAAAGAGGGTGGCATCCTGTGGCATCTCAAAGGGGAAATTTTCTACAGCTCACATGCAGCTCGGTGCAGTCCTAGCTTGGTCCTTCTGCAGGGTCTCCTCTTGGAGTTGGACCTAATATTATTAGTGGTTTTCATCGAATCCACTGAGAAATGGGGTGATTCTGCTTTGGTTTTTGGTCAGGAATCAATTGATTCTGAAAGTCTTGTGAGAAGATATGGTTAGGGTAGGAAGTGAAAGCACGCACTCAATGGCAAACTGAAGCTAAAGAGGGCTAAATTATGTCTTTACACTAAATTTGAAGTAGAATTGGTGGCCACAAATTTTTTCAATGAAGAGTTCATTGCTCTTAAATTAATAGCAAAATATGAACTTGGTAAAAAATGATAATCCCATTCTCCCTCTCAAAATTGTGTCATCCATTGTTTAAATATGCAAAGTGTAGTAAAATGCCTTGCCTATAGGAGGTGTATTTAAAAAAAAAAGTGATAGGAGTAAAAGGAAAAAAAAATCTACTCCTTGAATCTTCTACAGGTCTTCTCACAGAATAAAATACATGGGTTTTGGGAGGGAGCTAAGGATGTCTTCCTGTTGTGGAGAGCAGTTGTGGATGAATGTAGGAATGCTTTGTATTGAAAGCCAAGAAGCAGTCCAGAGTCTACCAGTAGTGTCAATTCTCTGATGCCCTGAAAGCCCACAGTCTCTGGGCCAGGCAAGACAGAGATGCCCACCTATACTCTGAATCTGCTCTCAGGACCGTGAGCGCAGGAGAACAGTGGGGAAAGGGGTGATGAAAAGCACTTGCAAAATAACATAGTAAACTTATATACAAATATTGTTCTTCCTAATACCACTTGAGTGGGAAAGCTAGAGAAAGTGTATTTTGTTTGGTCTTGTCTTGGTTTCCTGTTACTTCTAACAGTTTCCAACTTCTCTTCAATCATCAAGCTCAGAATTTACACATTATCATTTGTGATTCCCACTGTGAAAATTTAGTTCATCTTACTTGTATTAATTCTTGTACTTCTTCCTTTATACAGAAAGGAATACACACACACCACACACACACACACACACACACACACACACTTATTTGATCACTTCTACCTAGTACAGCACTCTATTACTTTATGAACTACATCTTCTTAAATATGTTCATATGCAATAAACATGGGCATATTTCAATTCACATCAGATTGAGAGCTACCCAACACAAGACAGATGACTTCATTGTATCTATCTCTGAGGGTATAAATAATACATGGAATTTAGTGATTGCTCAATGCTGACTCAAACACTTCCTAAAATATGCTATGATTATTTGTGCCTCATTTGACATTCAATATATATTTTATTTCCTGCTATTTCAATTAGTTGAATGAACTAATGAAAGAACGATACGGTTAGAGAATCAATTGATCATTGATTCATTTCTTTGGGATCATTTGCAGTGCATCATGTTAGTGTTTAATGATTATTTTGGAAAAGGCAAGTTGTCATTTCTACCTTTGTCCTGATGTGTTTTTCTGGTTAAGATATAAAAAATAGCTGAAATTATTTGCCAAATGCTAGTTATGTTTCCTGAAGACAGAATATTAGTACAAGTATGATTTTATCATTCGTGAAGTGAATAACAAAAATAGGATTGGTTCAAAATGGAACAATGACAACTGATAGAGTAAGATGAAATTCTGCCAAATCATAGACCCAATAAAGGAATTGTATGAGGATTAGGCAAAGATTCTGAAAACTTCACAAAAAGATGATAAATGACTCAGTTTAATAATTGATAAAGGGTTTTCTCTAAGAAAATGTACAAATATCCAATAAGCATAGCAAAAGATGTTCAATATAATCAACTGTTAACAAAATGCAAATGAAAACCATATGAAATACTGCTAATTGGGATTCACTAAAATTAAAGAAGACAAAAATAAAAAAATTTTGGTGAGAATATGGAGAAATCAGAAGCTTCACTGTCTCTAAAGAAGAAAGAAAATGGCGTATAATCACATTAGAAAAGAGTGTAGGTGGGACGGGGAGATAGCTCAGTGGTATAAGTATCTGCCTGGCAAGCAGAAGGTCCTGAGTTTAATCCCTGGCAGCAAAAGAAAAAAGAAAAGAAAGAAAGAAAAAGGTAGAGTGGAGCAATTCCTTAAATGTTAACCATAGAGTCAACACATGACACAATAATTGCGCCCTTAAGTAAATTCTTAAGTTAAATAAAAATATTTCCACTAAAAAACTCATACATAAATGTTCATAGTGGTATTACTTTAATAGACAAAAAGTAAAAAGAATCCAAATGTCCTTCAACTAATAATTGGATAAATAAGTCATGGTCCATTGTACAATGCAGTACTATTTGATAATAAAAAGGAAGAAACACATATTATATGTGGTACAACATGGATGATTTTTTAAATGGTATGCTAAGCGGCAGAAGCCAATTACAAAGAGTGTATATTACATATAATTCCATTTATGTGAAAAGTAAACATTGAGAAAACTTAGACACAAAGCACTGCAGTGTGAGCTGAGGGCAAGGGCAGGTTGGAGAGAAATGGAAAAAGACCAGAAATGGGTAAGAGGTTTTCTTTTTGGGGTTATGATTGCACAAGTCTGCAAATGTGTTTTAAAAAAACATTGAATTGTACTTTAAGTGAGGGCAAACTGTATAATATTTGAATTATTTGTCAATGATGCTATTTAAAACTAATAAGAAAATAACTGTGAAAGAATAATAAATATCTGTATAATGTTGAAAGCTTAATTTTCTAGTGAAACAAGTTTCTTATTTTCATGTATTTAGTACAGGGTCTACAGGGTCTCACTACACAGATCGGACTTGTATTATCCTCCTGTTTTCTGCCTTCCAAATGCTGGAATGACAGTGAATGCCACCGTGCCCAGTCTACTAGTGGGACAGGTTTCCCATGGAACTTTTATTTTTGAATTGTTTTATTAAGATACACATTATTCTATATATTAACTAACCATATTTAAATGTATTCTGTCTTTTGTAAAGACAAGGAAATGTCTTACAAAGTCTTTATTAAAAAAGTAATAGTGGGGCTGGGAAGATAGCTCAGCAGACACAGGAACTGAGGTTTGATCCTCTGTGTGGCTCCCGGGGCGCACTGAGATGGCAACTGGGACTGGATGTGGTGGCAAGCACCTGTAATCCCAGCTCTTGAGAGGCTGAAAACAGGAGGATCACTATGAGTCCATCTGTGTAGTGAGACCCTATAGACCCTGTACTAAATACATTTTTTAAAAAAATGTAGTATTGCTTTGGGTAGACATAAATGAAAGAATCAACTAGATAAACTTTAATAGTCTAATCATTAATAACAAAGTATAGTTCTACTTCTCTCCCTAAACAGATCCTGAAAAAGTCTATGTTACTCTTCTAATAGTTAACTGTACAGATCCAATGTTATTTAGTGCCCTCGAATATGGTCTCATTTTAGTGTCCATAATAACCCTGGAAAGCCTATACTACTGTTATTCTGATTTTTCATTGGCACAAAGTAAAACTTACACAGGATTAATTGTCCCATATGACCTAGTAAATTGAGGTAAAAATTAAATCCAGGCATTCATGAAAACAGAGCTTGCAATCTTAACCATTAGGATCCCCAGCCTTCCTGCATAAACCCTCTGTTTACATTTTTAATATACTGACTATCCTTAAATAGCTTTTAAGATTGTAAATAACAGTGCTTAGCTATCTTACCATGTTCAGATGTTTTTCCTTCACTCTGTAAATTCTTTTTTGCTGAATAATCAGATTTTAATAGCTATTAGAGGAACTTGTTTCAAAGTAGAAGACTATTATGCTTCATTTGGAAAACCGAGTTAAGTCTTGATTTATTGGCACACTGCAAACTTCTTTATCATGTACCCGTCCGGGTCACTGAAAAGGTTGGAATATTTCCTTTGTACTCATCTTGTGACTCCCACTTCCAGTTTAACTGAACTATTAAAAAAAAAAACTCGAGGACAAGCCGTTTCCAGAAATGAACCTTTCAACTCCTCTAAATTCAAAAAGCTGACTTTTCTGAGAACAAACAGTATGCACTTGTTAAATGAGTTGTTGGAGTTCTATATTTTTCCCCTTTGAACAGGAGGCTGTTTTGTTCAATGGTTTAACCTCTTGAGAACTGGGGTGCTCCATTTTGAGCTTGGAGAAGTTTTAATACGGCTGGTACTTTCATCTTGTTTGAACAGCCACCAGCTCCTTTTAGGTTTTTTTTTTTTTTTTTTAAGCCAGAAACATGATGAAATTTAATTTACCTAGAAGAGGCCACGGAGTGTTAATTTTTCCACGACCGAGTGCCAGCAGAGTGCTCGCTGGGTACTGATGCTCCCATTAGAGAAGGTGGGGCTCCCATGGAAACAGAGACCCAGGGCTAAGGTTTGTGGTTGTTGGCAGAGGTTGCCATGTTCCTGAACCCTGATGCGCAGGCACAACTATTCATCTGCTAACAGCAAACAGAAATGACCAAAAGAATTAAAAGTCAGTTCAAGGAAAGTATTCATGTAAAAATAGCAACCCTGAGTTGGCTTCAGAGGATTACATCAGGAGCTTAAATAAAAATTTGACAAGGCACCAGAACTAGATCCCACATGATGTAAAATTATTGTTTTGTAGGAAGAAAAGCAATGATTAACAAGCAGGGCCATAGTTTCCAAAGTCATTTCTCAGACAAGCTCTTCCACAAAACATTCGCACCAAACTACTGCATTGTTTCTTGTACAGTTTAGTTTAGACTCAAGCCACTTCTTTTAATTTTATTTATTTATTTATTTTGGCTGAACGGGGGATTGAACTCAGGCCCTTGAGCTTGCCAGGCAAGCGCTTATTCTACTGAGCTATCTCCCCAACCCTTAAGCCACTTTTGATTAGCCTTGTAAGTAGGAAGAATGGCCTATACAGTAGTGAGACAGTTGAAAACTTGTGCAGTTTGATAATTAAATGATGGATGATGATATACTCTTCCTATTTGTTTATTAAGTGAAAATGTGTGTGGAGGAAAATTGTAAGGGCTGAGTCAAAGAAAAAAGAATAAGCCATAGCGACTGACTCTATAAAAACACAGAGTTTATAGAGAAAGACTCAAGGTGGAGTTCACTACACAATGTACTCTCTGCTATGATTAAAGTAGGTAGTAAAAGTTATATGAACCCAAAGAAGAAAGCATAAATGCTTGCAGAGGAAGTAAGAGAATCTTTGCAAGGAAATTTAATTCCGAATTACATTATTCACAGAAATTTCTTGAAGTAAGACTAGCATGTATATCATTGTGGAAATTCAGACAATAGTGAATGAATTTAAGATAATAGAATTATACTGCAATGCTATGATGAAATAGTTGGTACCATTTAGATGGTTTCTGACTGCTTGAGCCAGGTAAGATATACAGACTTTCTATAGAAGCCCAAAAAATTCTGTTAAGAGTAGGAGTCATATGACAGATTTATATTACATAAGGATAGTTCTGGCATCAATGTGAGGGATGGATTTTAAAAAGAAAGTGAGAGAAAGAATATTAGATAGGTGTCAGATATGGGAATAATCTATTTGAAATATGGTTGTGGTTTAGGCTGAATGGTAGTAGGGTTCCACAGAGCAGTTTTGTAAGATATTTCAGAGGAAGTAACAAAGACAGAAGAGATAGGGAAAATTTTGAGCTTCCTGATTTTGGTTAATGAGAGAAAATTACATTATCAGCCTTGGCAAGGGTTTTGGAGAAGGGACACTTTGGGAGTGAAAGTTGAGTTCTATTTTGAATGTCTTACTTTTTTTTTTTTTTAATCCTCAAAAGGGGATTTCCAGGAGAGTGTGCCTTGCAGTCAGCTGCAGGTACAGAGCTGACGCTTAGCAGTGACCAGAATTTGAAAGTATTAGAATTGGTTGCCTTTCAATTAGTGAATGAAGCCACAAAAGTAGAAGAGAAAAAGAGGTCTTATAAGAAAACAGAAGCGGGCCAGCCAAATAGCTCACTGGATTAAAGTGCCTGCAAGCAGGCACAGGAGCCCGGGGTTCGATCCCCAGGCCTGCCATGCCAGTCCCCCACCTCCAGGGCACACCGAGATGGCAACTGACAGTGGGTGTGGTGGCCCGAGCCTGTAATCCCAGCTCTTGGGAGGCTGTAAACAGGCAGATCACTAGGAGTCCAATCTGGTAG
>NDGN011512156.1:476-18733 GCA_002564285.1 Tympanoctomys barrerae
CAGCACCACATGCCAGCCAGCCCCGCCCCCTGGTGGGCTGAGCAGGCCACACACACACATACAAAATTTTTTTAAAAAAAGAATTTTCTAAAAACAGTAAATATACATTGAGAAGATTGATCACAATTACAACTCAGAGGAAAAAATAATCAGCCTAACAAAACCAGCAAAAGAGCTCTATAACAAAAGCTCTGGAATTATGAAAAGATCAAAAAGTACAACAGAAATAGAAAGACATCCTCTGTCCCTGGATAAGCAGAAGGAATTTGGTCAAAATGGCCATACTTCTAAAACTGATACGTAGACTTCAATGCAATTCCAATCAAAACAATAATGTGTAGTTCCTCACAGAAAAAACAATTCTAAAATTTAGGTGGAACCAGAAGAGAGCAGCGAGCCATGGTTTACAGTGCAGCTATGGCCAAGCCCAAGAACCACACCACATACAACCAGCCTCAAAAATGGCACAGAAATAGCATCAAGAAACCTCAGTCACAAAGATGTGAATCTCTGAAGGGGGTAGATCCCAGGTGCCTAGGACACGCGTTTTGCCAAGAAGCACAACAAGAAGGGCTTCAAGAGATGCAAGCGAACAATGCCAAGGCCATGAGTGCCCGCGCCGAGGCTATCAGGGTCCTCGTCAAACCCAAGAAGGTCAAGCCCAAGATCATCCCCAAGGGAGTAAACCACAGGCTGGCTCAACTTGCCTACACTGCCACCCCAAGCTTGGGAAGCAATCCGTGCCTGCATTGCCAAGGGTCGCAGGCCTTGCCAGCCACAGCCCAGGTTCCAGCCAAGGCCAGGCTCCAGCTTCTGCTCCAGCTTCTGCTCCAGCCAAGAGCCAGGCTCCAGCCAAGGCCCAGGCTCCACATTCTGCTCCAGCTCAGGCCCCCATGAAGTTTCCACAGTAAAAGGCTCTTATCTGCTAATGTGAAAACAGAAGAACTGGTATGATTGTTGGGGTGCCATCCTGTGGTCTTTGTACTAATAATAAACCTGAGACAGGATTTTTAAAAAAAGAGAGAGAGAGAGACCCAAAATAGTTAAAGTCATCATAGCCAACCAGAGATAAAGGAGGCCTCACAATCTACACTGTTGGTGGGAGTGTAAACTATACCGACTGCAGAAATCAGTATAGAGATTCTTCAAAAAAGCTGAAACTAAGACTAGAGTAACTCGGCAGTCTAAGCACCTGCCTGGCAAATGTAAGGGCCCAGGTTCAAGCCCTGGTACTGTATGCTGTGCTGGCCCCAGAACCTGAGAAGCACTGTGCCACCCACCAAAACTGAGACTGGCGTTGCACATCTGCAATTCCAGCAATGGGGGTCATGAGATGGGAGGACCATAATGGGTCTGAGCTGCACTGCAAGACCTTGTACCAAATAAAGACAAAGATTTTAAAAAACACTGAAGCTAAAAATATTACAGGGATAAATACAGACAGATAATTATAGCAGCACACCACTTGATAGCTTTTTTTGGGGCGGGGTACCAAGGATCAAACTCGGGACCTTGTGCTTGCCAGGCAGGTGCTTAATCCACTGAACATGATACCTAAATCTTGAAAGCAGTCCCCATGTCCATCAACACAATGAATGAATAGAGAAAAATATGGTATTTAAGGGCTGGCCAGATAGCTCAGCAGACTAAAGCACCTGCTTAGGCAGGGCGCAGTGGCCAGGTTCGATCCCCAGCGTGCCATGCCCGCCCTGCCCCCAGAGCTCGCTGAGATGGCAATGGAGACTGGGCATGGTGGCACACGCCTGTAGTGCCAGCACTTGGGAGGCTGAAAACAGGAGGATCACCACAAGTCCGATCTATACAGTAAGACCCTCTAGACCTTGCAGATCCTGTACTAAATACATGAAAAAAAATGGGCTTTTTTTTTTGTGGCACCTGGGAGGTGATCAGCAGCTTCGAGGTGAAGCTACACATCTCCTTCCCAGCCACTGGCTGCCAGAAACCCATCGAGGTCGATGATGAATGTCAACTTCGCACATTCTCTGAGAAGTACATGGCCACAGAAGTGGCTGCTGATGCCCTGGGGGAAGAGTGGAAGAGTTACGTGGTCTGAATCAGCAGTGGAGCGACAAGCAGGGCTTCCCCATGGTGCAGGGCGTCCTCACCCTTGGCCAAGTGCACCGCTGCTGAGTACGGGGCACTCCTGCTACCAAGTGAGGGGACCAGGGAGAGAAAGCGCAAATCCATCCGAGTCTGTGTTGTGGACACCGACCTCAGCATTCTGAACTCGGTCACTGTAAAGAAAGGAGAGAGACACATTCCTGGGTTGACGGATACTACCGGGCCTCAGCGCCTAGGGCCCAAAAGGGCCAGCAGAATCTGCAAACTTTTCAATCTAAGGAAGATGATGTCCACCAGTATGTTGTCAGGAAGTCCTTGAACAAGGAGGGTGAGAAACCCAGGACTTAAGCCCCCAAGATCCAGCGACTTGTTGCTCCACGTGTCCTTCAGCACAAATGCCGCCATACTGCGCTGAAGAAGCAGTGTGCTAATAAAAACAAGGAAGAGGCTGCAGAGTATGCTAAACTTCTAGCCAAGAGAATGAAGGAAGCCAAAGAAAAACCCCAGGGACAGATTGCGAAGAGGCGCAGGCTGTCTTCTCCAAGAGCTTCTACTTCCAAGTCTGAGTCCAATCAAAAGTAAAACACTCAAGTAACAAATAAATTAGATCTGACCTCAAAAAATATATATGGTATTTATACACATGTCATAAAACAGGATAAACTTTTGTCATTTGTAGAAAAGTGGATGCACCTTAAGACAATAATCTGAAGTGAAATAAATCAAATACACAAGCTTAAATATCACATTTTCTCTTACATCAGAAACACAAGGTACAAATGGTATGAAAACCAAAGTAAAAGACAAATAATCAGAAACAGGAAGATAGATCTTCTGCAAATGGGAAGATGACAAAGAGATGGAGCAAAGGGGTACTGGAATGGAGAGGGGAAAGGAAGTAAAAAGAGCTAAGAGGAGTGATGCACACACACCAAGTCCTCACTAGGAATATAACCATTACATGCCAAAAACATGTACTAATAGAAGTATGAAAAGATCACTGTAAAACAGAAAATGTTTACAATTCCATTGCAATCAAAGAATGATTACGTACACCTGACCCACGTCAGAGTCCATTTCCACCACCTGCGATCCCCAGCCCCGGCCCAGCTATGAAGGTGGCTGGCTTCTCTCATGCAGCAAACATGCTCCGCTCATACCAGGATACAGTGCTGTGGGAACCGGCAGAACACACTGATCGCTCTACACCCTCACGCCCAGGCCGCAGCCCCGTGCTGTGGGCTAGGGAGGGAGACATGGTGCGCTGAGCTGGGGCAGCCAGAATCCCTGGGGCCACCCTTAAATTCACGTTCCTTAGGATCGAGACACTTCACCTGAAAAAGCAGCAGGCGTTCCACTGAGACCGGCATCCAAAACCAAGGCGAGATGGTTGGCTGAGCCACAGGCCAACCACTGTCCATTTCCTGTTTAGGAACATACAAACTAGTGAGAACCCCGCTGGTAGGTAGCTTGATGGCCATACTCTCAGGTGGGGGGACCTGAAACAGCTGCCAGCAAGGCTCACCAGCTCTCTCAAACATGGAGGGGCTGCCAAACCCCCACCCTATGTCACCCCTCACGCGACCTCACACTACTTCCTCAGAGCCTCAGAGGGCAGCTGCCACCACTGCTGTTGCTACTCCCAGGTCTGGCACACAGCTGGAGTGGGGCCGGAGTGGGGCCAGAGCACCCTCCCCCAGTACAGCCCCCACTCTGCACGACCTGCTCACATCTCCAGATTGGTCAAGAGATGGATTCACCCTTACAGCTGTTTCCCTAAAATAGGACAGAAATAAAACTCAGATTTCTAATACTCAAACTTGTGGATCTGCACCAGTGTGCGGACCTGCTCCCGGAAGCAGAACACAAAGGCACCACACAGCTGTCAGCAGACCTCAGTTTTTTCCCAGTACCAGGAATAGAACTTGGGACCTTACACTTGCCAGGCAGGTGCTCATGCCACTGAGCTATCTCCCTGGCACTTTTGAGACGCTCTTATAGTGAAACTACCTGGGCCAGTGATAGTGAGCCTTTTAGAGTTGTCAATTATAGCAAGTAGCTGGCCACAGCACACATGCCGTAGGTTCACCACCAGCAGCAAAACTACACACAACCTGGATGAAGCTGCACACACCCTCATAGCTGTCTCCTGCCTTCCTTCAATCATTGATAAGGAACAAACTGGCTACTAGGGAAGTCAAGAAATAGCCCGTAGGGACACAACCCAGACGAAGGTCTGTCAAGGTCACGTCTCAAGGAACATGACAGCTCTCTGCTAACTCCGGTCCTGGAGGAGCTGTGTGCATGGAGAGGCTGCGCACATGGAGAGCGGGAGCGTGTGCTGGGTACTGAGCCGCGGCAGAGCTCTGTAACTCTCCCCGAGGCAGCAAGTGCAGACAGAGCTCCCGCTGGCGCTGGACTCACACTTGGCCACACAATTTCAAGAACCAAGCTAAAAACATTCGCAACAGGAGAAGTGGACAGAGGGAGATGGGCCGGCCCCTGGAGCTCACCTACCTGAGTACTGCATGCAGCTCACGGCCGCTGGCTCTTGGGCCACGGCCAGCTGCTTGCTCAGTCTGCTCGGCAGTGAATTCTCCAAGGGATACTCCTCACTTAAGGGCAGAAAATAAAACCAAGAGAGGATTTCAAGTGAGAACAGACATAAAAATAAACAAAATAAAGTGGATGTGCCCCTATGTACAATTTTATTCCACTAATCCTGTCTTCTATTCAAATTCATACACTAACTCTTTGCCACAGACTTGCATTGCATACTGCCCCAAAAGGAATATAGTAACACATGACACCAGACAGCAAGTCATATTTTGAGAAATCCATGACTAGATGACTTCTGACAGTGTCAGTGTCATGGACCATGTTTACCTACACCTGGAGGCAGAGCTGGCTACACACCTAGACCCACGACACAAGCACGGCCACAGGCCAGCCATTGCTCCCTGGCCCATGATCAACAAAACAACCTGAGATCGGACCCAATCAAGAGATGCCATAAGCACAGGCTACTACCAGCGCAAATGACAGATTCCTTTACAATTCCTTTACAATCAACTGCTTTAAATAAGTAGAAAAGCACTCTAAAGTAGCAAGTCCAGGTACATACATAAACCAGTAGCCGTGTGTGTGTCATCATTATCAGATATGACACACGTTCATAATCAGACAGGCCATCCTGGTACGCACCTGGCAATGGGAAGGACACAGCATCTCACCCCATTCAGAACGATTACCTTCAAAGCAGGGAAAAACACAAGTGCTGAGGAGGATGCAGAGAAAAGCAACTTCCACGCACTCTTCATGGAAAACCCAGTGTAACCATCATGGAGACCAGGATGGCAGTTCCTCAAACATTAAAAATTGAGCTAGCACATTATCCAGCTGAGCCCTTTCTGGGTATATGTGCAAAGAGAGTAACACCCACGTGCTTGTGCACTCTTCAAGTTATTAAATGAATTAGCATACACACCCACCAACAAAAGAATAAAGAAAGTAAGATATGCAGCACAGCAGCATACTTGCCATCTAGAGTGAAGAATCAGCAAAATGAACGGAACTGCAAGATGCTGTGTCAAAGTTAAATATGTTGGACACAGAAGTCCAGTACTTCGTGTTCTCTCACATGGGGAGGTTTACAAAAGAAATCTGACATAGAAGAGTGATTACTAGAGATGGGCAGCAGAGTGAGGAGAATAGATGGAGAGGATAGATTGGACCAGTGGAAACTGTGTGGACATCTCAAAGTAGCACATGAAACCTCTGTAGTACATAAAATTAATACATATTAATTAAAAAATCAATGTTCCATCAGCATCTCTGTTAATATATGGATTATCCATATGTAGATATGATGCACATAAAAACGAACATTGAAGTCAGTACCTCAAAGCTTTCTCCATGACATAATTAAACTCCAGCACTAGACATAGCCCAAGATGTCCTCCGAACTCTTTCTCCCCCCACCTGCCCCCGAACTCTTTCTTGTATTGACACTTGGGCCAGCAGCTGAAGCAGCATCTAGTCAGAGTCAGGGCCAGTCCCTGCTGTCACAGGAAGGCCTTCAAAATTCCTTCAAACCCATTTACTAGATCACATACCATTTAGAACCCTTCTTGCATTTCAAAGGTCTTTTAGCATCAGTCTTGATGTTAGTCTTTGGTGAAAACATAGTCATACTGTAGAAAGAAAACTTTTATGTCACTCTCAAAGGTTAAGATTCTAAATGTCCTGAGAGGCTTAGGCTAGGCCTGGTGGTGCATGCTTGTAATCCCAGCTACACAGGAGGCGGAGGCAGAAGAATCATAAGTTCAAGGCCAATGTGAGACTCTGAATCAGAAGGGCCAGGATGTAACCTGGTGGTAAAGCGCTTGTCTAGTATTGATTGGGTTCAGCCCCCATCTCCATCCTCCCCTCCATCCTTCTCTCCATGTCCCTATCTATTTATCCATATTTCCACCCATCCCTGCATCACTCCTTATCTCCACCCATCCATCCCTTCCTCTATCCACCCATCATCCATTTCCCCATTCATGCACTTACACATTTCTCCACCCATCCATAAGTGTCTTATAGGAGGGTGGAAGGTGTACACAATGAAAATAAGAAAGCATGGCACAGCGAAGGAGTGGGGGAAGACAAAGGCTGTGGTTACATGCAGAGCATCCTGGGAGTGATGTCTGGAGGAAGCCTGAGCATGACCCTGGGACTGGCCAGAGCCCAACCAGACACAGCCTGGAGTACCCACAGAAGGACCCTGTGTTGGCCAGGTAACACAGCAGCTTTGGCCACGGAAAGGTCTAGGGCTTGCAGTAGAACAACATGGTGCAGCTCCATTTTAGAAAGAAAACCCTGTTTATACCTCTGTCTCCCTCCTCTGCCATGTAACTCGAGGATGCACGTGTGTCCCCATTTATTCCTGCATCTGCACTGCCCTTGAAGCTCTGCACTCCTGTTTACATACACACGAGGGCCCACACTCACTGCGGCGCCAGTGCGTATCCAGATGACCTGACTTTGGCGTGGAAAACCACAGGTTTGTCCTCTACGACTCTCCGCACAGCTGCTGAAACAGTTTCAAAACAGCAGAACATAATTAACATTACAATTTCAATACATGCACAAGAGCAAGATCGCTCTTTCAAAGCAGAAAACTTCACACACAGATGAGTTTCTGACCTATGCCATCAAGAGGTTCCATACCACAAAGTTAAACCAGTCCATGCCAGCCAAGGAAGATTACACAAAGGAAATAAAAAGTACAAAAGAGAAAATCACATGCTATTCTCTCTTGCTCTTTAAATGTTCCTGTGGGGCTGGCGAGACAGCTCAGTGGACTAAAGCACCTGTTTAGTCAAGGTTAGGCAAACACAGGAACTGCAGTTTGATCCTGGCACCACAGGCCGCCCCAGCCCTGCCTCCAGGAGCGCTGAGCTGGCCAGAGCCCGTGCGTAGTTGCACACCCCTGTAATCCCCGTGCTGGGGAGGCTGAGGGCAAGAGGACCACCATGATTGTGAGCTGCGCAGTGAGAACCTGCGACAACCAAATACATAAAAAAATAAAAAATAAATTTTCCTACACTCAAATGCTTACACATTTCCAGTGCCAAAGGATGGCAGCATGCTGGCCACAGGGGAACTGCTCGGGAATACGCCACAGCTCCCAGAACTCCCTCCAGGGGAGGGAGAAGAGGCACTCTGCAGGCTGTGAGGGTCACAGCATCTCTGAGCAGAGACCCGCCTTGGCTGCTGACAAGGAAAGCTCAGCAGATGCAAAAGGACCGCAAAGGCAAGCTGCGACAGACCAGCAGGTTCTACTAGAAATCAAAGTCTCCTGGTCTTTAACATGAACACTGCGAACAGCATACTCGGTGAGCAAAAATCCTGGCATCAAATGAACTTAGCACAGATAGTTAAAATCTCAAAAATCTTTACAAAACTAGTTTTTCACAAACTTGACGCTTGGTCTTTGGGATAAATATTCTGTAGATTAGAAAGTAACTTTAAAATGGGTGACTGCCTAATACTGAGTGATCCTAAAAACAGCACTTTGAGCAAAGGCACTCAGATTCGGTACTGTTTCTGACACTCTTTTAACCCTGATCCCCCTGACCATTCCCCCCCAAACCAAGGGACCCAACAGAACAGAGGGCAACGTGAAGTCACATGGGGCCAAGGTGCCCTGAGCACCAGGGCGGGCGAGCTCCACGGGAGACCGACACACAGGGTGTGACGCCTTCCTGGTCCTCAGAACAGGGCCTTCAGGCACCGGGTGGCGAGGCCCAGAGATCCAAAGGAGGTGGGACACGATGCACCCCAGGCCATCCACGTAGCCCAGCGCACAGCGCTCCCATACTCCCTATCTGTCTCGCAGCCACTGATCCCCAAACCATTCCCCTTGTCGCAAATTAATAAAACCTGGTTGAGCCCTGGGTCAAGAACTCTGTTCCAGTCAGCCATTGTTCTGACTGGACTCAGACCCCTTGACTCCCCACAACTACAAATAAGCCTTAGTATCTTTATTTTCACTGTGGGTTACACTGGAAGTGGTAGACTGGAATTAACTTATTGGATTCCAGTAACTTTTTATAGGATTATAGACTTCCAGACTGTGAGGAGGTCCAGGAAGGGCTCCTACAGGGACACAAGTATGTAATCTGTAAGACGAATGTGAATGTGGGTGGAAGGCCACCATCTTAATTAGGTCAAGTAAGAGACTTAACAAAGCTGATTCAGGGCTTATAGTGGTTACTGAAGGGGAAAACAATTATCAATGCTTCCTATTATTGTGAAATGTTCCCCAAAAGTCGTGCTCTTAGATGCACCTTGGAGGGTGGCTAGATCACTACACTGCTCAGTGGGTCAATCCACTGATGGGCTCAGGGTTCAGTGTGACGACAGGAGGCGGGGCCAGGCTTGGAGGGTGCGCCGCTGTCCTTGGCCCCTCCTTTTCCTTGCTGCCTCCTGGCTAAGAGCAGCTGCCCTCCACCACACCCACGTGCCGCTGCTGCCTGGGTGCCAACCAACCACGGGATGAATGCTCAGAAAACCGTGAGCCAAAACAAATCTCTCCTCTAAATATGTGTGTCAGGCATTTTGTCCCATCAACAATAAAGTGACAAATCCAAATGTTATAAAGTTAATTTTTCTTTCTTCTTTTTTTTTTTTTTCTTTTTTTTTTTTTTTNGGTAACAAAGTCTCACTATTAGATCAGACTCATAGGGATCCTCCTGTTTACAGCCTTCCAAGAGCTGGGATTACAGGCACGTGCCACCACGCCCAATCTAAATCACCGTCTTAGTGCACCCTGCAGGTGGGGCTGGCACGGCAGGCCAGTGAAGTTAATTTTTCAATTTTTTTTGAAAAACAACAACATATGGATGGTTTGGCTATTGTTTAGAACAAATCAATAAAAAGCTATCTGTGGGACAACCAACAGTAATTTATTATGGGCTGGCTAAAACAAGAAAGCAAGGAATTACTGTTAATCTTGATGGACTGTAATTGCAGCCAGATGTAGGAGGACACTGTTATTAGAGAAGAGGAAGGTCAGAGGAGGGAAAATAGGGGTTGCAAGGGTGGGTACAGGGGTGATGAAGCAAGGTGCATAGGCTGAAACCAAGAAAGTGGAACTGGGCATAGCGTGGGGCAAGGAGCTTCACAGGGCTGAGAAGGAGCAAAGGATAGTCTGTACATTCAGGAATCTTCCAAAATAAATCCCACTGACCCACACAACCAGGACAGAGCATGCAGTCTGCAGGGTGGGGAGTGTGACGTGTGTGACTGCAGGCTCCACTGCACTGCCCCCTAAAGAAACAGCCCCCAGCCCTGGAGCACAGTTCGCAGCTCTAAAAATTACACCAAGGACAGGAAAGAAACACAAGCACAGCTCCCAGCAACAAACAGGATGCACAGGCAGGAAAGAGGCATTGATTTTGTTTTGACAGACATGAATCCACAGGCAGTATAACAATGCCAACTGTAACAGGAATTAATTTCATACTTTTTATATTTCCGAGTGTGCTATACTAACCAGGTTGCTTTTGGGTAGCAGGTTTATTACGTTTCTGCCCAACAGTTCCAAAATACAGTGGAGAAGTTGGTAGGACACAGGAGCTAAAGCAAAAATAAAATCGTAATAAAAATGGTTTTATTTTTAAGCAAGCAATGATAAGACACCATCATTTCAACAAAATATTCTGAAAACAGATATAATCGTGCAGATATGGTTATGCAATATTTGGAAATAAAAACTATTAAGATTATTCTTATCCTTAAAAAAATACTACCATATTTAATAAAAGTGTCATTTTATAATTTATATTCTATTCTAAAATAAGGTAGCATTTTGGTTTTTTGGGTTTTTTTGTTTGTTTGTTTCGGAACCGGGGATTGAACTCAGGCCTTTGCACTTGCCAGGGAAGTGCTTATTCCACTGAGCCATCCCCCAGCCCCAGTATTTTGTATTAAACTATGAACCATTTCTTCTTAAACAAGACAGAAGCAATGGTGCGAACAATAATTTGCTTCACACAGGTCAGTATGGTTGTGTTTACTACTTTCACCTTTATTTATTAACATGAGAGGAGTCTGGAATGCTATTAATAGATTGCCGCTCACATGGAAACCCCGTGCTTGACCCAACTGTACCTCGCTAGCACGGAGAGAGCCTTCCCAGGGCCCGGACACTGCTGAGAGCTCAACAGCGCTGCCGGGTGGATTTCCAACACAGCGATTGTACTCTCAAACATGGATGTGAGTAAACAGTATGCCTACAAGAGACAACAGTGACATGATTGGTAACATGACTGAATGGCAAGGAAATTGTGGGTTTGTAGCATATCTAATCACAAGCATAGCTTATTAACAAATCTGCTCCATTCATACGAATAGTTACGCTATACGACAGATAAGAGGAATTGCAGAGTATTATATTATTCATACAAATGTTCACAAAGAAAGCCAGTTATCGTGATATTATCCTCCAGGAAGTAGAAATCAAAAATACAGGGCCAGCAAGATAGCTCAGCAGACGAAGTGCCTGCTTACACAAGCAAAGGGGCCAGTGTTCAATCCCCAGCACCACATGCTCTGCTGGCCCTGCCCTGGACATGACGGGCCAGCCACTGAGACCGGGCGTGGTGGCACACGCCTACAACCCCAGCCCTGGGGAGGCTGAAAACAGGAGGATCACTATGAGTCCAAGCTGTGTAGTGAGACCCTACAGACCTTGTATTAAATACATATAATAAATAAATAAAAACTAAAAAAGGGTGGGAATGTAGCTAAATGCCAAAGCACTTCTCTGGCACATGCTACACCTAGGTTCAAGACCCAACATGCTGAAGAAATATAAAGGCACCTGGCAGAATCTAAATGAAATGTTTTCTGACTGACCTTAAGGTTGACAGTTTCGCTTGTCACTGCGCATGATCCAGCAACTTGAACAGACAGGCTCCTAAAATCTTAATTTGCAAACATGATAAACAATTTCTAAGAAGCAGAAGGAACTAGTACTTGCTGACTGCTTTCTTTCCCAGTAATGAATGCTCGGCAGCCCTCAGGCACAGAACCTGCAGCAAGAGTGAGGCAAGGCCGCAAGACAGGCCCCCGTGCAAACACCAGGAACTGGTCCTGGGACCGTGAACACGGAATTAGGAGGAGGCTGTGAGGAGGCCAGGCGGACAGCAGGATGTGCATGGAGACCCACAGACAGGCCCAGGTGCAACTGCACACACTTCATTGAAGTGGGGAGAACTCAGAGGATGCAAAGAGGCCAATCCTCAGGGCCTGTGCCAAAGGCAGGGGGCTTTGGAGGATGCAAGGCATGGGCCCAGGCCACGCCCGGAATTTACTGCTGCATCCTGAACAGCACGGGAACCTCATGTTTAAGGGGAAAGTGACAGGGGCCAAGATAGAATTAAAGGCCACTACGTAGGCCCTGTGCGGAGGAGGCGAGGTGAGTGGGGAAGGGCCTGCAGGCACGGAGGAGCGCACTGCTGGGAAGCCATACTAACCCTCTGGCGGGCGCACACGGGGAAAGAAGACAGGACCAGAGACTGAGACAGACAGCCCTGGGGTGCTGGTCAAATTCTAACTCTGAGGCTTTCTCCTCCTAAGTCTACTGCACTAAATTTCATTCCATAAAACAGGCAATTTATAGGGCTTTCATGTCAGAAATAATTAAACTTATGGTCTTACCCTTGAAACGTAAAACAGCTTCCATTTCCAAGTTTGCCAAGTTAAAGATGAACAACTCTGTTGAGCTGCCAATCCACAGGCACCTGGTGTTCTCAGAGGACAGGCTGTTTGGAAAGAAAAGGAACAGAGTGCGCCCTGACCTCCACCCAGCTCTGCAGACCGGAGGCCCCCTCCCCCACAGGGGGTAGTGCGCCCCCAAGCGGGGACAACCGGCAAGCACTTCCTTTTGCACCGCAGCTGCAGGTTCTTGTCACTTAGGATGACTTGGTGACGTCTGTACTATGGTTCTTAGGAACCCACTTAGTGTCTGCTGGAGAAAAGTCCCAGAACCTGACCAGAACTCAGCTCAGGCCTATGCGGCTTCACTTCTCTTCTGCCTACGGAGGAGCTCGGAAGTGCACATTCCGGGCCTGGTGGTCAGGCGTGGCGTGTGACTGATGCCACTGTAGGCCCTGCGCCTAATGTGCTGGCAGCTGCGTTTGGAAAGCAGGCACCAGTTGGAGAGAAAGTTGACTGGCCCAAAGCAGTTAACTGCACTACAAATACTGGTCTGCTACTATTAGTAAACAGTCACTGAGCCTACTACAGATGATGCCAGGCACACACTCCCAGCCACCCTCCCCGCTGGCTCCTCCTCTTGGCCGTCCCACCAGCCCCAGGACAGTCCCTGGCTGCTGGCCTTATCCAGGAGCTACCCGCAGCCTGCTCACTCCTGAGTCCTGCCCAGCACACAGAGCACCAACCCATGCTGCCTGTCAGGGGAGGCGCTGCGAACAGCAACCAGGCGCTGGGACTCTTGTCTCCCTGGCCAGGCTCCGTGGCTCTGAGCCGGAACCAGAGGCGCCCTGCAGCTCAGCCCAGGGCCAGCCCCACCCACGGCCTATCCCCTGTCCTGAGTCATCCCTGATGTTTGGGCTGGTGGGGAGTGCTAGGCTTCCAGGGCTGGGGCCATTCGGAACAATCTGACCCCAGATTCTTGGTTTTCTTTCTGCAAATCCATATGCATTACAGAAATGCCACAGTGATGGGCATTAATTTGTACAATAATATATGTTAACGATAAAAAAAAAAACCTTCTCCACCATCTAGAGAAACAAGCAGCTCTTCTCTGGCTGGATTCACAATCTCTAGAGCTTGCTCTGGAAAGAGAGGTGACACAGACACTAGGTGCTCTGTAGTCACAGATACACGGTGCTGTCAGCATGTCACTCATTACAGGACTGCTATCCAGCACAGAAAATTCATTTGAGGTTGATTTTAAAACTGTAATAAATGGCACAAGAGGGTGCAGCCCCTCTGCTGAAGAGTGGTTGAACCACAGGGCAGAAGCAGGCAGGCTCTGAGGATCACACAACACATCACTGTTGTGAATGGTTACACAACACCACTAAATTAGCAAGACCTTTGTGTCTGGCCACTGTCCTTCCCTTTCCCCACTGAGCTGCGGAGCCGTGAGGCAGCTGCCTGTCCAGACTGCTTTTCTTCTGTTCTTTCTCTTACACTGATGTTCTATATAAAAGCCAGAGTCCTCAGCTTCGGAGCTACTGCCGGGAGTCTCCCTAAGGCTGCACAGTTGCACACGCTCAGTGGAGACGGCCCTCGGCCCTCGGGGCCTCTCAGTGTTCCCACAAGGCTCACCCGGGTAACAGTTCCCTCCCCAGTGGGAGGGCTGCACTCCGTGACACAGGGGAGAACAGGGAGGCTTAGAGTGCGGTGATTACCACGCCCCGTTCTAAGAAAAAGTCCTGTTACAAAGGAAAGAATCTGCCTACATTTGGAAATCAAACTTTAAATGATCCCATTCCTTTTGTTAAAGAGGCTTCAGCAAAACTGACCAAGTCACCCTCTCTAAATCTTAAAATACACAATTCTAAGAACACATAGTTGAAGACAAAAGTAACTGCATTTTATTTTAATAATTCTTACAACCCGAAACTGATGCTCCCTCAAGGAGGGTAAAGAGTTTTCTCGCCTGGCTTTTCCCAGCACCTACGTACCCTGGGCTCCCAGAACTCAGTCTGTGGGGGAGCGGGCAGGGCGAGAGGCTCAGCACAGGTCGGGCTGCTTCTGGCTGCGTCCCCACGTCCACATGACTTGCTCCTGCTGGGCAGGGTTACTCATCAGCTGAGAGGCAAATTTAGAGCAGGGATCAAGCTTAAAGACCAACAGTGGGCTCAGAATGCTGCAACGGTTTATGTTGCTGGAATAATAAAACCATGAGCCAGAAAAACACCTAGGATTAAATGCAGAAAAATAAGTTTAAAAATAAAAATTATTCTCCAGGTCCAGAGATATGCAATGGATGCAATTTCAGAAAACAATGAATAGGAGGGAAGAGGACATGGTCAATCTGGAGGCTAAATCCACATTTGCTGAACAGGTGTAGGGTTTACCCAAAAATAGTGGTTCATAAATAGTCATTTATAAGACAAATAATGAATACATATAGTGCCTTAAAGTAATATCTGCTCAATACACAAAGACATAGTTTAAAGTCATCTACAGTAAACACAAACTGAAGGACAGTGTTGATGGAGGAGGTCTCACCTGTGGTATGTGGGTGAGAAGGGGGATGTGGAGGTAGTGGCTAGGCAAATGGAGGTGGTGGCATCTGTGGCATGCAGTGGGCAGGTGAGTACCCAGAGGTAATGCCAGAGTGGCTGGTGGAGGTACAACCTGTAATGCACAGGACAGAGGTGGGGACCTGCAGGTGGCAGCAGAGTGGGTAGCAGAGGTGGCATCTGCGATGTGCAATAAAGTGGCAATGACCTGGAGGTGGCAACAGGGTGCACCTGGCCCCACTGTGCAGCGCCCCAGTCTGCTCACAGCCCAGTCCCTGGGGCCTGCAGGCCTGTCCTGACTGGACCTCCACTGCCACTTCAACAATCCAGGGCCTTGTGCCCCATGCATAATGACACCTCATCTGCACTGGCCCAGCCTCCACCCCCAGGGCACAGCCTGCTAGGGCCCAGGTGGTTGTCTGAGGTAAGGAAACTAGGCTTCCCCTAAACAAGAAATTTTTGCTCCTTGCCCTGCTCACTCTATCTCACGGGGGCCTCAGAAAGTGCCATAAGGGCCACGTCCACTCAGAAGGCCCCACACAGGCCCGAGCAACATGCCTGGCAGGCTGCGCGCTCCAGACTTCACCCTCCTGGCGGCAAAAGTCTCACTTTTTTTCCTCAGATCCACTCGGGCTATGCAACGGTAGTGATGTCCTTCTGTCAAACTGAAAACCCAAAGCTGTGAAAGCAAACACATACGGAAAAGCGACTCCTTTAATGGTGGTATAAAGAGTAAAAAAATAAATAAATAAAGAGTGAAATGCTGAAGAGAATGTGGTTCAGGTGGACAAGTCACAAAAAACATGTCCCATCTCCTTCAGAGATAGGCGTGGCTATTCTACTCACTGGCTGCCCTTTCTCAGGTGACACCAAGACCCTGGAGAACCTGTCAGGAAGGACAGGCTCCCCAGAGCCCAGATGGAGTAACTCTGGTTACCAGGTCTCCTCCAGATGCCCGCGTCTAGGTCCCCATGGCTCATGCCCAGATCCCTCTGCCCCACAGGCCCTGCCTCCAGCAAGGAGTACTTCTGACCAGGCCACTGGCAGTGAAGGGCACGGAGTAACAGCAGCTGACTTCATAAAATAAATAAATAAGCCTCCCACGTATATCCATACTTTCTGAAATAAGCCTAAACTGCTTATTTCAGATAAAACACTTTTTTAAACAGATTAAACATTTTCAGTTTTCAAAAATATCTCAAGCTGAGGCTGTGCTCCAGCGAGTGCGTCTCAGCCCTCGCTGCACTGCAGTCATCCGGGAGCTTCTAGAATAGCCAGATTCCCAGGGCGGGGCCAAGTGCTGGATCGCACCGCTGGCCCTCACCGTGGCTCAGTGACACAGAGCCCTCCGGCACAGCACACGGAGGTGACTCCTTTCTTCCAATCACAAAAACATTCAAAGTGACACTGATAGCAGGACCTGGTGCGCTGCTCCCCCGCGTGGCAGTCCTGCGGCTCACCTGCCCGCCGGCACAGCCAGCCACGAGCTGCTTGCTCTCCTCGTCGATGAGCAAACTCAGGAGGGGGCATGCTGTGAAGGACAGATGCGTGGTCAGGGACTCGCTGGGCGGTGGCCCACCACTCCGTGACTGTCCCTTGGCCAAGTGATTCTGAAACCACAGCCTCTTAACTAGTGACAAGAGGAATATGAAAAGGGTTCAGCTGGCGAGATAGCTCCGCCGGCATAAGCACCTGCATGGCAAGCACAAGATCCTGGGTTCCATCCTGGCATTAAAAAAAAAAAAAGAGTTCACCATCTCTACCCAACAGATAAATGCAAATGAAAATGATATTGAGAGTCCATCTCACCCCACACAGAATGACATCATCAGGATATAAAAAATTGTTTTAGCAAAGACATTGGGGAAAGGGAACCTTCCTGTATTGTTGGCAGGGATGTGAACTACTACGACCCCATGGAAAGCAGCGTGGACACTCCTCAAGAGACTAAATATAGAAGTCCTACTTGACCCAGACACACCACTCCTAGACATAGTCCCCAAAGAACTAAGGCCAGCACACTACGATGACACACACGTAACTGCATTTGTAGCAGCACAAGCCATGACCTCCAAGCCATGGAAACAACCCAGGGGCCCATCAACAGATGGGGGGAATAAAAAGGTGGCATGAATATATGCCCATACCTGTGTGTATCAATACTAGCCACAAAAAAGAATGAAATCATGTCGTTTGCAGGAAAACAGGTGGGACTAGAAATCATCAGGCTCAGTGAAATTAGCCAGACCCAGAGAATGAAATTTCACATGATTACACCTGTGTGAGAAACTTTAAAAATGCAGGCATGCATACATACATATATACACACATTTACATGCATAAACACACATACATACAGGACAGAGGACAGGAAAGCAGAAGACGTCTGGAGACAGAAGGAGATAAGCAGCAGAGGGGACGAAACAAAAGAAGCAGGAGGACTGAAGCTGATTAAGATAAGTCAATTTCAATTTTCCAAAATAAATCTCATCATCATGTAATATCAGCACGCTGTAATAAAACTGTTGCCTACAATGTCAAATGTCTATGTGTTAAACTTACACTAACTTGTCAAGAATTAGAAGAACTGGATAAACGCATATTCAAAAATATTGTATGTCCAGAAGAAGAAATGAGCTGTGGTATGCACAAGTAACTGCTCCCCAAGATGACTGTAAACCTCACGAATGACCAACATGTACTAATAAAACATTTTTAAACATTATACTATTTTATAGAAAAATTTAAAACATATGTCCAAATAAGCTATAAATGACAACAAAGATCAAATTTATAACTATACTCTTAAGAATCCAGTAATTCCATATGAAAAGTAGTAGGACAATAATTCCAGCATACCTCCAAGAACAGTGAGTGTCTTGTCACAGAATCAAGTCATCAGAACACCACAATCCATCCGTGAATAAGCTGACCTCAGGCAGAATGCAGAACACTAGGAAAACGCAGCAGGAAGTCCAGCAGCTTACCAAGCCGCCTATACATCCGCCAAATCGCACTTCCAAGTCTCTGTCCTGCGAGAGCCCCACCTCAAGCTGCCCCCTGCTCCCTTCCACAGGAGCACACTGGGGGACCAGGGAGCCGCGCCCCTGGACAGCAGGCAGCAGGTGCTGCAGGAGCACTCCAGACTGCCCCTTGGGCTGTGCTCCAGGAAGCGGCCAGGCCCCGCCTGCGGGAGGAGACCTGGGCCGCAGGAGCCGCTCACACGCATCTCTGCCATGGGTGGGAGTCCCATGCCTCCAAAGAGGTAGTCTGATATAGTCCAGTAGTCCATAACAGTAGTGGGTTATCCACAGGACTGGCGATGTCGGAAGTTGGTGACTTGAGCCTTTTACAGCTCAGCATATTAATATAGCTGTACTTTTTATACCTCATTTTTAT
>NDGN011512161.1:2294-14898 GCA_002564285.1 Tympanoctomys barrerae
AGAGAGAGAGAGAGACAGAGAGACAGAGAGACAGAGAGAGAGAGACAGAGAGAGAGAGAGAGACAGAGAGAGCGCTGTTTATAGATTCTATATCCAGGGATTCAACCAATGCAAGACTGAAAATATGCAGGAAAAAACTGCATCTATACTGAATGTGTATGGACTTTTTTTTTCTTGTCATTATTCCCTAAAAAATATGGGATACCAACCACGTGCATAGATTTACACTAAATTAGACATCATAAGTCATCGAGAGGTGATTTAAAGTTTATAGGTATATATATATATTCTATGCAAATACTGTGCCATTTTCTTAAAGGGACTTGAGCATCTATGTGGGAAGGAGGTGTCCTGGAACTGCCCCCCAACAGATGCCAAGGGACAGATGGATGGAAGGATGGATGGATGGGTAGATAGATAGATAGATAGATAGATAGATAGATAGATAGAGGATAGGTTTATGTGTTTGTGTGAATGTGTGTTTGAGTAAGTATATGTGCACCCTACTATATCCTTAAACTTTGAATTATATAGAAATTGACTGTTTCATTTACTCTGTTGAATTTTCTCCTTATTTCATGGAGGATTGCCTTCTGGACCCATGGTCTGGGCTTTTATTCCAAGTGTCCCAGGTGCCAAGCATGTCCTCTAGGCAGTGCATATGTGTCAGCTGATGCAGTGAGTCACAGACTTTAAGAAAGGAGAAGCCAGGAACTTTTCAATGGAGGGGATTCCTTACCACTCTCTCTGGGCCCTCCTTGCCCCGTCATTTCTCAGGACATGGTACAAAGGCAGGTTTTGAACTAACAGTGATTTTAGTGTTCGTTGCTCTGTAGGAGTTTTGGGGAATCTTTTAACCACTTGGGTTTTTCTTTTGTACCTGCTACTTGAGAATTTTACTACAAAATGGAGAGGGTGCTGATAGCTGTTCTGATAAATGTTAAAACGAGCCTCAGGTCAGGTTGCATTCCTCCAACATCCATTTTCCAGGAATCATTTGTCAGTTCAGTGGTTCAACATTAGCATTTGTTTCCATCTATTCTGTACCAGTTTTTTATTGTAATTATTATGATAATTTCAGGCCACAGATGTCACAAAGCTCTGGGTTAAATTGTGCTCTGAAGTAAAACTGAGCTTAGTACATCCTAAACGTGAAACCTTTTGTTCAGCGCTAAGTGCAGCAGGGAGAAATTCCAGTGTCTACCTCAGCCATGTGAAATTTTAGTCAGCAAAGAACTGAACTCAACTGCTTTACTTGAGATCATTTTCTTGCTCTAGATTTAGCTTCTTGGTAAAAGCACAAGCTTTGAGAAATGTACATAACAAGTCCTAAATTGGGCAGGAAAAAGTAAGGAAGCAAGGACACAGGAACATTCTTTTCGTTTCTAGCTTGTTCCACTGGGGAACAGTGACTGATAAATAGTAGAGGGCTCTCCTGTAGATGAAGTAAGAAGGAGAGGAGAACATCTAGGAATTGTCCCTCTCAAGCTATAGCCTGGTGCTATAAGTGCAAATGGTATGAATCAGAAGTTCTCTTGAGCTGGGGGTATTGCTGGGTGGTAGAGTGCTTACCTCACATGTGTGGAACCTTGAGTTCAATCTCTTAGCAAAACAAAATAAAACTGAACTACTCTGGGTGGCTCACCTTTTGTGTATTTTGAAATCCCTTTAACATCAGCTCTAAAAATACTAAATCAAGCCAAGTGAAATAGCATTGTAAATACAGTGTGGCTTCCATATTCACATCCTTCACAGTTTGAAAGCTAAAATGAAAACTTGAGCGTTGGGGAGTGTTGATCTGGAAGCCAGTACTGAATTAGAGTCAGAAGAGCCTGCCTGACCTCCTCTGAGCACATCGTGAGCCCATAGGGAACGATAGCCCATGGCCCAGGCCTGCTAGTGTGGAGGAGAGAGCTCCAGAGCCAGCTCCCTGCCCTGACTGCTTGACAAGTAGGGGAGGCAGCTGGGGGTGACACTTCCCCATCTGACTGGTTTCTCAGTGGCATGCAAGCATTACTGTGAGCTTACACTGAATTATTTCCTCCTCAGCCCCCTCTTTGCAGCTTTGTTATCAAAGGTGAAATGAGGGCATACTTGTCAGCATTTGAGTAAACTGAGCACATTATTTGCTCTCCTTAGCAGTCCAAATGAACACATGTGGGAAACCCAAAGAGATACCATTACACCCTGCCAGGTCAGCAGAATTTTGCAAAAAATGAGGACACTACACCACCTATGTTGGAAAAGACTCAGAGCAGTAGGAACTCTTCTGCACAAGGCACCGGAGGCATTGATCATGGTGCGGCAGCTCAGCATTATCTAACAAAGGGGAAGAGGAAGCATTTGCGGCTGTAGGCCCCAAGGGTTCTACTCTGATGGGGTCAGAGCCATGTGCTAGAATGCTGTCTATATGTTGAAAACTAGAGCCCCACATCAGAAACAATTGTATGCTCCTGCACAGATGGGTGAATAAGTAAGCCATGGTTTGTATATCAACAAGAATGCACAGACTATAGCTACTCACAACACAAATATTCTCTCTGTCTCATGCACTGTCTCCCTTCTGCTGTCCTTTTCCCACTCTTCCTCCTTCCCTCTTTTTTTTTCTCTCTGTGCTCAGATGGAACTCAGGGTCTTATGCATGCTAGACAAGTGCTCCAAAACTGAGCTACACCCGAACTCTTGGTCCCTCTTAAAAGCACAGTATTGGGGAACAGAAACAAATAATATGATTGCATGATTCCATCAACTAGATTAGAAATGGGCAAAAAGCAAATTCTCCTGTTAAGGAATGTAAACATAGTCAATCTCAAGATCCAAGAGTTGCTATTACAGAAGTCAAGGTGTTTATCTTCTGGGAGGAGAGGCAATGTGCAGTGGGGAAGATGAGTGTCTGCTTTGTAATCACTCTCTGCACTGTGTGGTTTGTGCATGTCTTTGTGTGTCTATATCTCACACACACCCAGTGAGATGGAAAGTGGTTTTTTACAGTTGCTCAGTCAGATATGGCTCATACTTGGCAATGTTTGGTCTTCGTCTTGGTTTTTAGGAACCATCCTCTCAAACCTGCTTCACTACAAGGATGACTCAGGTGAGCTGGGGTTGTCCAGATCGCATATATCCATAAGAGCACCTTTGTGTCCCTCAGCCATGGTGGTAGGTGTCACAAGCCCCTTCTCTCCCCTCTCCTCAGGGACCTCTTTGGCTGCATTGAAGTCCCAGGAGACCAGGACAGCAGGGGGAGCTCCAGCTCTCCAGGGCCCAGCCTCCAGGAAGGCCGGGCCACTTTGTGGGAAGGACTGGCCTATGACTGGTGAGGGTTATAGAGTAAGATGCTAGACAGCCCTTCAGGGAGAGGCAGAGGACCTACTCTGACCTGTCATGTATCTGGTGGCCCTCACCTGAGCCCCTCCCTAGGAGCTGGATAATGAGATGTGGCTATACATCTGGGGAGGAGACCCCAGGGCTGTGGCAAGTGGCTACCAGGACTACCAAGGCTGCCAGTGGTTAGTGGCCTCTCCACTAACCCCACAGTGCTCTCTGTGGCAGAAACCACTGGGGAAGAAGAAATGGATTCTATAGTAAGGCCATAGGCCTGGGGGAAATATTTCAGCCTCTTCCCAGCCTCTTGACAGTCCATGTATCCCTCACATACCAAAAGCAGAGTCCTTGGATAGAGTGAGCTTCCTTCCTTGTACATTGCTGCTGCTACTTCCCAAGGCCAATGTGCAAAGCTGAGAGCAGGCCAGGAAACAGACATTGGCTTGGAAGGCTGAGCTAAGCACAGAGCAGCTTCTCTTTTTCCTTGCAGAAGCTGCTTGGCCCTCACCTTGGAAGACACAGCCATGGTTTTAAGCCACATTCCATCAAAGAATAAGCATTTCTTACACACTATTACTAGTGGAACAAGGCAAGGCATGCAGATAGGTGAATCTGTGAATACCTTCCAGTTCCCTGGACGACACACATCTTGCTCCCTACTTCCTAGAACAACCTCCAGAAAGCCTTCTCCCTTCTCTGCTGCTCTGTCCTTACACTTCCCTTACCCTTTGGCCTCTCTATTTCTGAGGCTCCAAGTAGCCAGAGGCTGGAAAATGAGGGCAGACAGGGGAGGCAGGTGCAGATCAATTGCAGATTTGGAAAAGATGACTGAGTATTTGACCATTTCGCAGTGTTCTGTTCTCAGGATCCATGTATGTATGATAGTTTTGTTGTGCAAAATTTGATCAAATTACAATAGTTAGTGCCTTGAGTAGTATTTGGGGGGTACTGCACCAGAGAATGTAAGAAACCGCCTTTCCAGAGAGCTTATCTGTGTGCTGCCCCTTTCCCCACATAGGGAGGAATCATGTCTCCCAGTGATCTGGACCTTGTCATGTCTGATGGATTAGGCATGCGATATGCGTTCATTGGACCCCTGGAAACCATGCACCTCAATGCAGAAGGTATGTGTGCGGGCAGGGCTGGGAGCCTATGCTGTTGAGTATTTTTCTGGATTTTGTGAACAGCTGAAATTTGCCTCCTCATTTTAACTACTGAATAAAAATGGCAGCATCTGTAAGAGACAATGAGCAGCTTGGGAAATTCACAGGTACAGACCAGGACATAAAGCACTGTACACTGAAGTATAAACCCACCAGGCATCCATGACCCATGGGCTCTATGTGGAGATAGGATGTGATGGGAACTCTTCTGCACTTCCTCCTGCATAGCAGAAGAAAAAGTGCTGTTTCCCTGGAGAAGGTGATGCAGTTACTTAGAGGCAAGAAGTAAGAAAAAAGAGGAACAGGTGTGAAAACTCAGCCCTCTGCTGGAGGGCTGCTAAACATGAGTAGCCTGGAAATGTGCTGTGCTCCAGCCACAGGTCTCCCTTGCAGAAGGTCTAGAGGCTGTGGGGCCAGGGCTCCCACAGAGCGGGAGCTGGTACTGGCGTGGGGGGCTGGGACACTGACATTCATCCTGGAGCTGAGCTCAGAAACCCGGGAGGTTACACAAGTAACTAACAGCATAAGCACAAGGGTGGAACTCTATCTGCCAGACTTCAGATGACATAAAAAGACTTCATGTGTGAAACAACCAATAAAACCAAAGTAAATTAAAGCCAACCAAATTAAAATATATCCAAAACATTATGTATCAAAATCTTGACCGATGCCATCTAGATGTATAGCTGCCTTTTAGTATTAAAATAACTTTTGCATTGTCCTAAATTTCTGTAATTACTATATGTAACTTGAATGGTGACATCATTTACTGGTAAAACATAGGTAAAAAGATAAAGGGAATATTGTGTCTATTTCCATGGTCTACATTTAACCATGAACATTGATGAAAGACTCGAAAATGGAGGCAGATGAGTTTGGGCTCTTCAGTGCATGCAGGAAGAACTTTTTAGTAACTGGAGCCTGTCTGGGATGCCCGAGGTTGTGAGTGGGTGTGCTGAGGAGTGTGTTTAGGTGTTGAGAGGAAACTCCTGCCAGAAAGTGTCAGAGGGGTGAGGACCTCTGGGAGTCTGTTTGACTTCAGCTCTTTAATTCCTTGACACTGGTAATAGTCCAGTCAGTTTTCACAGCAGTAGTTAATGAAATACTTGCCAATGAGCAACTCAAGGCAGTTTACTGGGCGTGTTCTTGCACATAGTGGGTACACATAAGATTTTGTGAATAGACATAGCTGGTGTGAGCATTCCTTAAAGTGGAATGTTGGCAAGAGTAGCTGAAGAGCAAAGAGAGGAATCCCCTGGCCACCGACACCCCACCTTTACAGGAAAGTGTCCATTGGCTGCAGGAACCTGGAGGCCCACATGCAAGTGAAGCAAGATATTTTAAAACTATCATTAATATAGTCTTGGATAATTTCAAGTTTTTTTCAATCAGATCTCTTAAATGGTGAAGATATTTAAGCATTTGAAATGTGTACAAACACTGCCTGATAGCTACATATTTTTCTTTCTTTTTTCTTGAGAAAAATAAGATAATTGAGGTATCATGAGAAATCGAGAGGGAGAGAACTGAGAACAACTTTGAGTCTCAAACAAATAGAAATAGAAACCAGTGACACCAGAAACCAGAATCAAGTAGGGTGGCAGACAGGAAGGAGGCCTATAACAATTTTTCAAACAAAGCCAATATGATAAGAAAACCTAATTGCCTTAATATGATAATAGGGGACGGATGTAGTTTTCAACTTCAGAGCATTCCAGAGCCCAGAGTTAGACAGTTATAAGATCTGGCTGGGAACCAGTGGAAATGTCCATTATTCTTCACAATGTCGCCCAGAATATATCAAGATTGGAGGAGAGCTTTTGTTTTTGCAGATACTGTTTTCATAAGTCAAGCCTCTCAGGTGAAAGGGACTCTTTAGTCCTAGAGGCTGCTATTTATCTACAACTACAGCACATATTTTAGGATTTGTTTTTAATCTAATAAAATAGTACCTGAAAAACAGGGCAGTGTGCTTATTCTGCCATTTGGGCCACTTTTTAAAGGAATTACCCGTGAAGGACCGGTTCTTGGCTTTCATTGTCCTTTTGGCCTCTGGAACCAGTCCGCCAGGTCCCTGTTCCAGCTTTCCCCCTTATGAGCTGTATAACCTTGGGCCAATATATTATTCACCTCAGTTTGCCTACCTGTAAAATGGGGATGACAATAGTACTCACTTCCCAAGACTTGTGTGATGTTAGCAGGTTGGTTGGCATAGATTACATTCATAATAGATGTCCTCATAGAGTTTTGCCTTAATTTATTGTTCTTCTATGTTTTTGTTTATAACTGGTATGTTTGTTTGCTTTTAAAAATTTTTCCCAAAAGATTCACATGTGTAGGAGCAAGAAGTGTAGACAGACTAAGGCTTTTCTTGCTATGCACTAGGGAAATTTCAGAGTTTAGTATGTGGTTTACCTGTCTGGTATGCCTCTTTGATGAGGTCACTTCTCTCGGTGAAAGGATATCTCAGAATTTACCTCCAGGTGAAGTGGTTGTCACTCTTTTTCTTTCCTAGTACGGGGAACTGAACTGAGAATCTTGCACTTGCCAGGCAGGCACTTGTGCCGCATAACTATCTCCCTGGCCCTGTTGTTACTCTCATTGTAGGCACTTATCTTTTTTTTTTTAATTGCTACCTGGTAGGCTTGGATCATTTATGTGAAGCTGTCATTTATTTGTCAGAATGAGAAGCCACACAGACAGCGTGGAATGTTGCAGGAGAAGGTTCCTCTCTGCTGATTCTGCCTCCCTGCCCTGGCCATATCTTCCCTTAGGTTTAGAATTTGATCTTGAAGAGAGAGGGACTAGATAGTGGCACTCTGAGACTCCAGGCCTTTTTGATCTGATTTCCTAAATTCTGTGCAACCCTGTCTCTTATGGCACATGAGTTCATGTAGGTGTGGATTCAGACCCTGAGTGGACAACAGAGCCAGAATATGTGTCTCCCTGTGGGTATGAGCCTGGTGCTGTTTGGTGGGCGTTCTCCTAGGAAGTCTGATGCTGCTCCACAAATGTGACCCAAGAAGGGTTTCTGTCTGTGCATTCTGGGTACCTATAGGCTTAGGGTACTTCTCCTCTTCTCCCTGGGGCCTCACAGTTGGAGAATCCTAAATTAATCCCAAGTTAAATATGGCACTTGAGCTGAATCCCATGGCATTGCCACTCACAGGGCTCCTAAGAGGGCCTGGGTGGTTCTGCCTCCCCAAGGGGCATACATAGCCACAGCTTATTTCCCACTTTTCCTCTTATGGTCTGGAATTGGAATGTCTTCCAAGTATCTATATGGGGCTTGGATCACCGGCTCACAGTATTAGAAGGTAGTGAAAGCTTTAGAGGGGGCCTAGTGGAAGAATGTTAAAGGGTGACCCTTGAAAGGGTGTTGGGACCCCAGCCCCTTCCTGTCTCCCCTTGCTTCCTGGCTGCCATGAGGTAAGCAACTTAGCTCCACCATGGACTCCCCACCGTGATTATTAGCCCAAAGCAACAGTATGTGAACACGGGCTGACCAGGTGTCCATGAAATGCCTGGATGGAGGCAATACCCCAGGACCAAGGGGCACGGTACTTTTCAGGGCCCCAAAATTAGAGAAAGAATGAGTAGTGTCTAAATGGAATTCCTTCTTGCTTCAGGCCAGTAGGCAACATATCTCCCACCTTTCTCTGGAGCAGACCAGAGATAACCCATCTGGGGCAAAGCCCTCCAAATCAGTATCTCAGTTTGGATTACACATGTCCTCGCAGATGCAATAAATTATTCTTTTCATGCCATTTCAGGTATGGTGAACTACTGTGACAGATACAGTGAAGGGATGAAACGTGTCCTGAAGACTTTTGGGCCCATTCCAGAGTTTTCTGGGGCAACAGTTGAGAAAGTTAACCAGGTATGTGGACTCACTGCTGAGGAACATGCTGGCTGTCAGTCTCCCCTCTGCCACTTGCCAGTGGGACTCTGTCTGCATGGGGAGTCTTGGCCCTCAATTTTGGTGGCTTTTTCCTGACTTTGACCATAGTCACATGCAGGTCACCAGCCGACCTTACGAGCAGTGTGACCTGTGAGCAGAAGATTACCTTATCCCCCAAGTCTCTTAAGATTTGGAAAGCATGTGTACTTGAGGGTTTCCTGTTCCTTGGGCCTTTGAAAGCAATGTAGAAATAGTTGGCATGAGTAGGAACCACAGGTACACTCCTGGCAAGTTATTTCCTCTAATGCTTCCCTTCCCTTCCTTTCTTTCTCCAGGCTATGTGCAGAAAGGTCCCGGATGACCCAGGGCACTTAGCAGCCAGAAGGCAATGGAGGGATGACTGCCTCATGAGACTTGCCAAACTAAAGAGTCAGGTGCAGCCCCAGTAAATGTTTTGTCACACTACTGTCACTCCAACATTGAAGTCCTATTTGGGAAAATTGAAGATACTTGATTCATGTCTCTTGAGCAGAGAGCAACCCAAGGATATGTGGCCTGAAGATTCAGAGCCTTCCTTCCCTTTGTGCAACTGCTGAAATTGGTAAAGGCTGGGTCTCCTCGCCATCTCGGGCACTGCCCTGGGGTCACAGTAGCACTTGGGTTTGATTTCTTGCCACCTGGGCAAATAATCTAAAGATTTTAATCTTTTTTGTGTGATTACATATGGCTACATTTTACAATCAGTGATTGTAACTTCCTGTTATTTTAATCGGTAGCAAAATATTTTTGTAATCAATTTTCTGATCCCTTTCTGATTATGCTAGCTCTGCATTTATGAGGGAGTTATCTTAAATTTAAAAATCTTTACTCAATAAAAGTTCTTAGTTCCATAAAGACATTTTTTCCTTCTATTCTTCCTGAGAATAGCAGCAGCACTCAATTCTGTTTATTGGCCTGCCCTAGAGTGATTGATGAATAACAAGCAAATGTTTTGTTCTGGGTCCTTTGTTGTCCAGCAAAAATCCTCCAGTTTTGGTCAGTGCTTTCCAAAGTTGGTTCCACGGTGCCCCACGACTGTTTGCCTTTAAGGACCTCCATGAGTGTGGTAAATCAAGGGCTGCAGAGTTCTCTAGGAAAGATCCCCATTCAACCTATCATATTCCATTACCTCCTTTTACAGGGGGTCTTTTCTAGTGTTGGCTCCCACAACACAGGGAACTAGCAGTTCCCACTTCTCCCACTCATGCAGCCACACACATCGTAGTGACTTTGAGCACCAGATGCTACTATGGGCCTCTAGGCCTCACAGTTTAGGTGACTGGCATCCCAGCTTCACCCAGAGGGAGCTACCTTTTCTCCGGGCTCTCCTGGTGCTGGAAGCAGCATCACGGATGGGGAACCATGTGGAAGGGGTCCTTTCGGCTGATATGTGACACACCGGAGCCATCATGCTTATGTATTCTCACAACATACAATGCCGAGCAGCTGAAAACAGTGAGTACCAGGCATGTGGCATGAGACCGCTGCTTCTCCAAAGCAGAAGACAACAGTAAGAGACTGAAACACAATTGCTTTAGAGGGCCATGCAGGGGGGCGCTATAGTGCCTGGGAGATGAGCCTTGGGAGGCTATGAGGAAGTGGCTGAAGAGCTGCTTTGGGTAGGAGCCAGCCAATCCTCCTAGCAGGGGAAGAGTGGAAGAGGCCAGGGGTGTGCTGCGAAGTAGACTGCAATGGTGGGGCTGACCTTCGGGAGCCCAAGGGCTGCCAGTGGCTAGACCTTCACTTGGGACCCAAAACATTTGCCACTAAAGAGTGACCAGCTCAGGTCAGGACCCCATGAGTTCATTCTGACAGCAAGAGACAGGTAGAAGTAGAAATATTGTGGTCCAGGCCAGATCTGAGAGGCAGGGTGATCCTGACCATCATGGACCAGAAGTAGCATCAGCAGGGTCTGGACACTGTGCTATGGAAGGCCAGGACTTCAGGAGGGGTTCAGAAAGTGTGAGCATCCCAGATAATAAAACCCCATTGGAGAGACGGTGTGGCAAGATGAAGGAAGGCCTCAGCCCAGAAAGGCCTTCTCCTCACCTGATTAACTTACAGGTACTCCTTAATCCCTGGTGACTGAGGCCCTGTGCTTCCTACTGGACTTGCTTCACCATCCTTGGGGTTTCCAGACACTTCTATTGCTTCCAGCATTTCCATGGTCCATCTGGCATGTATGAGCCACTGGAGTTCTGCACGAACCACCTACAGGGCCAAGATGCTACAGAGGCCCTAGGTGTGCCAGGCAGAAGCAGCCTGGGGAACAAAAGTGGGTACCAGGTTGGAACACATTCATCTCCACATCCAAGTTCTGTTTTGCCACTTTTATATCGAGTATTTTCTCAGGCATGTTCTGAGATATACTCAGCTTTCCATGTCTGCAGATTCAGAATATGAGTGTTCAAGAGTCAAAGAATTTGACAATAAAATTCCAGAAAGATCCAAAAAATTATACTTACAAACTGTTTTCTTTTCATCAGTCTCTAAGTAAATATATTGTACTGCTACCTATATAACATGTTATATTAGGGCTTATGAGTCATCTAGAGGAGATTTAGTATATAGGAGCATGCTATGCTGTTTTTTAAAAAAGGGATTTAGGCAACTATAGAGTTTGGTACCCTTCAACATCCTGGAACTGGTCCCCCAAGAAAATTTAGGGATAGCTGTATAAAGCATACAAGGGCTTCAGATTTGCTTATCACTGTCAAATGTATAATGAAGATGAATCAAAGACGTGAAGGAGAATAATGTCCAGAGATTCTCACCTAAAAGCTGACTAAAATAGGTAGGCATCTCAAACAAAGCATAGACTGTCAGGAGGGGGTGAGTCACGTGGATAATAGCAGCCAAGGAAAGGGACAGGGAGCACCTGGGCATCTGAGTGGGTGTACAGGGAATCAGGAAGCTCGATGAGAAGAGAACATGTGAGCAGAGACCAGAAGGAAGTGAGGGATGAAGTCACAACAAGATATAGAGAAGAGAACCATAGCAAGAGGGAATGGACTACAGAGGTCCTGAGGTGGGCCCAGAGTGGTGCACCCAGGAAGCAGCTGAGGGTCCTGTGTCCTGAGAGACAGGAGGGAAGCCAGCACCAGTTGGTGAGGAGATGGAGGTTGGACTCGAAAGCTACAGACACTGACCCTCACCCTGGGTTAGGAGCACTTTGGGCTAAAGAGTGACGTACCTGACCCAGGACTGTTAAGCTCTCTCTGGTTCATGTAGAAAGAGACTGCCTGGAAGCCTGGGTAGAGGCAAGTGAGACTCTTCCCATTGTCCTGGCCATTGGTGGCTGCAGGTTTTAAGGAGGAGGGAGCAGTGGTACAGTGAGGAGCTGCCAGGGTCTGGAGCTGTCTTGGAGATGGTGCTGAAGGTTGGGCTGGCAAATGGGGCCAGGGGAGGAGAGAAAGAAGTCAAGGGCAAGTGTGGCTAGAATGAGCTCATGGAGTGTAGAGAGTTGCCATGTACTGGGTTGGGGAAGATGGAGAAAGATCACACTAAGTAGGAAGCAGATCTAAGGGAGGGCTCTGATAGATGGCACCAGCCTGGGACAGGCCTTAGCTACAGGGGCCGCCAGTTGAATGCAGGCTGCATGTGGGTCAGGCAGGAGGAAGTGCTTTGTCCTGCACAATGGTGGTAGAAACAGAGCCCTGGCTCCCCAGCTCCTGTCTATACTTCCATTTTTACCATTCTGTTTTCAGAGATGTGAATATGCCAATTCCCCCACAGACCAGACACAGCTGTGGGCTGAGGGGTTATGTACTGAAGTGAGCTGACCTTGGCCATGACAAGGTCACAGTCTGGTGGTGAAAAGCCCAGACGGCATTAAGTTTCAAGAGCAATGAGACAGTGTCCTGGAGGCCCAGCTGAGCTGGTGGGGGACAAGGTTTCACAGATGGGTCCTGAAAAAGGTGACATCTGAGATGTTGGAGCAGCAAGGGTTCCTTCCTGCCCCCTCAAATAGCACTTATACATGTACAGGACTAAGGAAATAATCGTTGAAAGAAAGCATGGATGGAAGAAGGTGAGGGCAGAGTTGCATGTGACAGCAGTATGGCATTGTACACTGGAGTGGCCTCTCCCAGTAGCAGCCCACACAATGTCCTCTGCACATTTGGGAGATGTCCTGCTCCCAGGCCTTGCACAGCCGGTGTGTGTGTGTGTGTGTGTGTGT
>NDGN011512184.1:777-26402 GCA_002564285.1 Tympanoctomys barrerae
TTTGCTAAGCTTGTTCTAAGTAGGTGCTTTAGACCACTGAGCCATCTCACCAGCCCAAAAGTCCATATTTTAAAGTCTCATTTTCAGTTATCCAAAGTAGTTTTTTCTATTACACAGGCAGCATATTATGGATTTTATTTTGCTTTATCAATTACTAATAAGACCTTTCAATTTCTAGGCTATTGTTTTCTATGATCCAACTATACTGTTCATCACAAAAATATTTGTCAGGCCAATTAAGAAAACCAGGATGAGTTTTATAAGGATGCATATTAATTAAGACACTCTACCCTGTGACAGTCTTAGCAATGACATCATGGAGTAATTGAGTGTTAGACTCCAATGTCTTTTATCCATTACCTCTCTGCTCTGTGTCATCAGCATTATTGTTAAACAAAATTTCAGTGCTAGAACTATCAGTTGCTTGATAGGTACATTCAAGATGTTTAGGCTGAAAATCGTCTAACTGAAGATGTTCATGTGCAAAAACACAAATAGTAGTGTTCCTATATGGATTCAAGTTTCCCTTTCTTTTTAATCCACCCATGTTGATCATTGGATTATAATATAAATAAATCTATCTTTGGTAAAGATAGATTGAAGATAGAATATAAGTGTATAGATAAAAAATAAAACAAAGATAAAGATAAAATTGAAGATAATTTTGTGTACCTTTTTAAAAGAATAAGTAACTCTTTTAAAATGCCAGTTTAATTTATAAATGCTACAGTAAATGGTACAACTATATTTCAAGAAATGAATTTATGCACACACATATGTATATGAGTAGCAGGAAGTTTTATATAATAGAGAAACTCAATATTCTTTCTTTCTTTTTTTTTTTTTTCTTTTCAGAACCAGGGATTGAACTCAGACCCTTGCGCTTGCCAGGGCAGTGCTTATTCCACTGAGCCATCTCCCCGGCCCCAATATTCTTTCTTTTAATCATCTTGTAATATTATGTGGTTGAAGGGGAGATAGAAATAATGAAATAATATTCTTAATTTTAAAGGCACCAAAAAAAAAAAAGCTTTTCAAAAACAGACTAAACACTATCACCTCAAATTATTCCAAAATGGGAAACAAATAATTAGTGACATTTTTCTTGCATAATGAGTCATTAAAGTGATGGAAAGACAGAGTGATATAATGAAATCCATATATTAACAATCCTTGTTTAATATTTCAGTTTCTCTCAACAGACTAATGCACTTGTACTTATTAAAACATTAATATACTTCTTTATTTTATGAAATAATGGAGCCATAGACCTATTTTTATACATTGTAATATCTACAGTTTTTTTAATTTTAGAAAAAATATCTATGTGAAATGATTATTAGAAAAACTGACTAAATGTGATAGTATGTTTGGGAAGATGCAGAAGCTCTTTTAATAAATTGATTTGTGTAATAATACATTTGATATTTAGTAGAGACCTTAGAATACAGAGCAGAACACACAAGCCCAAAATATTGAGGTTAGGATTAACCTTATAAAACAAAACCAAAGACATGAGCTGCAAATGTGGTTTCATCAGCACTGTATGTGAATTCATACACAAGCTAAGACGTAGGTCCTCAGCCTCCCAGCAGGGGGTTTACTAGGTTCTGCCCTTGTCCTTAGCTAGTCAGTTGATGCCACAGTTTCTTTTGTTTTCAAGAGCGTAAAACTACTTCAAGGAAAAGAACTCTAAAATTATTCAGAGTTTGGAGTCTAAAATTACTTAAGTAAGTGAACAATTTAAGATAGCAAATATAAAAATGGCACTTTGTATTTTACACAGGATGGATTTCAAACTTTTCAAAAATAAAAAAAAAATTTAAAAACTTTGAGATGAAAAGCCTCCAAAAATGTAAAATAAATCACTGGCTCTAAATGCAGCTCACAACACATGTAGCATTAAACCAGTGTCTCTACCATCACACAGGAAATGCTGCTGGGAGCGGGATGATTTGAACCTAGGCTGTGAGCTGCTCATCTATGTGTTGGGTGTGTGGTCTTCAGGGTGGTGACACTGAAAAGTGGTGACACTGTTAACAGGTAGCACATAGAGTGAATTCCCTCACATCTTGGAGTGCTGCCCTTACAAAAGCCTGATGTTCCCCTGTGTCCATGTCAGTTTTACAACAGCTCACCGGTGTGAGCTTTCTCTGGTCTTTGGATTCCTGTCTTGCTGTATCCTCTTTCCCTCTCAAATGGACTCCCACCTAAGCAGTTTTCACCATGAGCTCCTCACTTGTGCTCTTTGGTTTCAGCGACTGTACACAAAGTCCATGAATCTTGCTCTTTTTAAGCTATTCATTCTCATACATTTGATTATAGCCATGGAAATTAAACAAAGGTAATGAGTTATTTGCCTATTTTGTGGGGGATCTTCAGACTGAAACTGTTCACCCCACTTCACTACATTTAGAGCACATGCGATCATTGAATTGCCTTTTCTGGAAAATGTTTAGAAACGTATGTGTTGTCGTTTAGATTGAAAATGTCTTTCAAAAACCTCACATGTTCAGAGATGCGGCTTTTGAAAGGTGGTGGGATCAAGGGGCTCCTGTACTCATCCATGGATTGGTGCATCGATGAGATCTAGCTGACTGCGCTGTGAGGAGGTGGCTTCCAGTCGTACCTCGGAGGGTGTGTTTCGCTGGCTCTACCTGCTCTCTCCTGGATTCCCTGAGGTCATTTCCACCTGTGGCCAACCAACTGTAGACAGAAACTTTTGAAATTATGAACCAAAATGAACTTCTTTTCCTTTGAAATGTGGTTGTCAAATATTTTATTTCAGTGATGATAAAAGTAATACTATATTTATATTTTTCAAATCTTCTTTCCTTCTTTCTTTTTGTCTTATTTATGTTACTTTTAAAAATTAATTTTTTGGAGAATAAAAACAAAAGCAAAAACAAATAGCAGAAACAAAGACAGAAACAAAATAACATACAATATATGTGTTACAGATTTTCAAAACAAGACTAGCAAATTATCAATGGTTGTTAGAGTACATATTTTTATCAGCAGATTTATTCCTCAGATTAACAGAAATAGTTATGCAAGAATGGACAAGTCATTGAATATCAATGGTTGCTTTCAATAAACCTTAATTTTTATTGTCTTTTTTACTTTTTAAAAAGTTAATCTAAAGAGAGTATGATAATAATTGATAAGACATTAGAAACAGTACATAATTAGAAGATATAGATAAAACACATTCAACTATGGTTCATGTGTTACACATTGTTGTCCTCAGCGTAGTTGCTTAGATCGCAGATATCAGCGTACAGAGTTAGTCAAAGTGAAAAATCCTCAACATTAACTACTTTATTCAAAAAACTGATGGAAGTTATTGGTACAATCATCTCAGTCATCCTGTATATATCCTTGCATGATTTTCTTCTTCCTTTTTCCCATCTTTTCTTCTTTCCTTCATCTTCATTGTTTAATCCTTATGTTCAGTTTCTTTTCATCTTACTACACTTATTATACTTTCAGGTTTTACTTATTTTTCCATTTCTTACACTAGGGAGACAAAATGATAGTTACACATGTGGGTCTAATTTATTTCACTTACAAGTATAGCCTATACTTTCATCCACTTACCTATAGAGGCCTCAAGTTTGTCTTTCTTTATAGCTGAGTAATATTCCATGGTATAAAAATACCACATCTTTTTCATCCACTCTTCAGGTGATGGGCATTTTTGGTTGTTTCCAAGATTTGGCTATGACAAATAGTGTTGCTATAAACATGGGTGCACATGTATCACTATGATATTATGATATCGGTTCCACTTGAGGATCAGTGGAACAGACTAGAAGATACAGATACATTTAGGCACCTTATCTTTGAAAAAGAGGAGAAACATATTCACTGGAAGACAGATAGCCTCTTTGATAAATGGCGCTGCAAAAACTGGCTCTCTACATGCTGAAAACTAAAACTAGGCATGGGTCTACTGCTATTTGCTAAAGTCAAAATTGATTAAAGATCTAAACATTAAAATAGAAACAATACACCTACTGCAAGAGAAATTAGGTGAAAATCTTGAAGAAATAGGGGTAAGCAGAGAGTTCATGGACAAAAACAGACCTGCATAGGAAATACTTCAAAGAATCAACAACTGGGATCTTATAGAGAAGTTTCTGCATGTCGAAAGAAATCACCATCAGAGTGAAAAAACAACACACAACTTTGGAAAAAATTAACCAACAATCACTCAGATAAGATCTTCTATCTAGAACGTATAAAAAAACTGTAAAAAATTAGGCCCCCAAAATTTAAAGACATAATCCAAAAATGGGTATTTGAAATGAATACATACTTCTTAGTGGAAGAAATACAAATGGCAAATAAGTACATAAAAAAAAATGTTCCACTGCATTGGCTATTCATAGATACAAATTAAAACAACATTGAGATACCATCTCACCCCAAAAAGAATGACTCGCATAAAGGAATCAAATAATAACAAGTGCTGGAGAAGCTGTGGGGAAAAAAGAATCCTTCTCCACTACTGGTAGGAATGTAGACTTGTACAATCACTATGGAAATTAGAGTGGAGACTCTTCAAAAAACTAGAACTAGAAATCCCATTCAAGCCAGCTATTCTCCTTCTGGGTATTTTCCCAAAAGAACTGCAAGAATCTTTCTGACTTCAGGCAGACTCTCACTTTATAGTCCAGGCTGGACTCACATACAAACTATCTTCCTAATTTCTGAAACTATATACCAATTACACCAAGATTCTAAGAAAAGATACTAACATTTTTTAAATAAGCAATCATAGAATTTAAGTAATGCTTTCAAGAGGTATAAGAACAAAATTACGAAATTCAGTTATTAATTGTTTATATTCTTTAAGCAAGATGAATTTCAATTCTTCCGTACTTCTAAAAGTAGAGAGAGAAATTACCTTTCTACTTTTTTAAATTTTTTTAATTGCCATTACTTTTTCTTTATTTTTTTCCAGAATTTTATTGATTTTGACTAATATTAAGGTAATTGTTATGTTTCAACAAAAAGTACATTATTTTATGTAGTCAAGAATATAAATTTTGAATATAGTACAATCAGATTTCACATTTTTTATATATTTGGTACATGGTCTCACTATGCAGCTCAGACTTCCTTGATTCTCCTGTTTTTAGCCTCCTCAGTGCTGGGATTACAGGTGTACAAGGTGCCAGAGATCTAACTCCAGACCCTGCGCTTCCATAGGCTGGTGTTTAGTCCACTGAGCTATTTTGCTGGCCCATGATTTCACCATTTTTTAACTGTTTTTGACTCAAGGTGAACAGGAATAACATTTCCTTAAAGTGTACAGTTAATCTTCTGAAATTTTCTGACTGCCAATACAGGAGTTTGGAGTTTTGATATTCTCATTCAATTTGGTTCACTTACTGAATACTTCGTATTTACTAAGACTGAGTTTAATATAGGAAGAGGGAGAAAAAACATGGCGTGGTAGGAGAATGAATCCTTAGCCAAAAGAGATCCAGAGTTACAGAACACAGGTAATTTCTTTATAATGACAAAAACATGGCAATTGGCCCGGTTTATGTTTATTGTGTACTTAGATGTGTGAAAAGACTTAATTCACACTTTCCTTTAACATATAACTGATTTTTCAAGATAAATCTGTATCACAGATATAATAATTTTCACATACCGCAAGAAGAACCCAAAGGACTGAGGTATTAAATTAAAATGCTAAAGATTTACACAGACAGTGATTACAGGTCGTGATGGGTTACACAGCAAGAAAGTAATAGAAACTGGGTTCTGCCTCCTGTGTGACTGTGTGGACACTGCTTATAGGAATTACACTTTGTTAGTGAATAACACTACCCTAGGTGTTATGTTAAAACACTAATGGTAAGGTTTTGAAAGTAAGTTAAGAAAGATTTGATGAATTGATGCTTGGGTTTTCCTTCTAAATATAAAACACATATTTGAGGGCAGGGATTACATTTTAAAGCTTTATGAGAGGAGATGTCTAAAAGACAAATAAGTTCTATATGGATCAAAAAAGCCTAAGATGTTCAATTCTGTTGAATGGTGCAATAAGTTATGAATGGTGAAAGGTTTCTCATGCCTGCTCTTGGAGGCTGGGTTGGCCTTATTAGAAAGTTTTAGCTGTATCTTAGGAGTAGTGATGACATTTAAAAGAGCTCTCTTTTTTAATAAAAAGAAGCAGTTGGGTTTTATGTTAAGCTACATGACTAGTTATTTTAGAGAGGATAAATAAAAGGATGAGAAGGTTGGAGTTAAGAAGGCCAGTTAGGGAGGTTTCAAAGTTATCCAGAGAAATAACTGGACCCTGAGCTGAAACAATTGCAATAGAAATAAGAAAGAAAAGAAATTGAGAAATACCAGGTCAAGTCATAAGACTGAGTGCTTGTGTGGGGATACTGGAAACCTGAAGGACAAAAGTTTATTCTCATCCTAGTCTCATACTCTTGCTGCTGAGGGTGGAGCCTGAAGTCAGACAGGAGGTACAGGGCTGCACTGAGCTTGTGGGGCCCATCATCGATGAGAGCTGATTTGCAGGTGATTAGATGTAGAAATCTAAGACTTGGATGAATGATCTAAAAAGAGAGTTGGGAGTCATTGGCATAGAGAGAGTCATTAGAACATGATAGTCCATGAAGGAGCTCATGGGCAGCTTGGGACAAAAGAACTGATGGTTTCCTCTAGTAGTGATGGCACCCTGGTAATGTATACCTGGAGACTCAGCACACCTGAGTCTTTCCCTTCCTGCGCCTTCACACTAATGAAGCATTAACTCTAATGCTAGTCAAAGTATAATCTGGCCATCACCTTCTTTGGAATCCTCTGGGCAAATTGTTGAAAATGAGAATGCCTTTGTTCTGTTCCAGGCATAAAGGATTTCATCCTCAGAAGATAAAGCAGGGCATCTATTTTCAATCAAGTCTCCTTGTGCTTTGGTTTATCTCAAAGTGAAGAAAAACCTATTTTCGGAAAAATTTCTCAATTATCAAAAAGCATTCAAAACACCTGAATATTATATTAAAAGGCAAATTTAACTCACAAAAATTTATATTAAGCCCAGAAAACTCATTTCTAATCACATCTATATCTATTTTTTTGAATTATTGCTTCTATTTAATTAAATATATATATATATATATATATGTGTGTGTGTATATATATATATATATATATCTGTTAATTTTAAAATCCCTTTAACCAGGAACAACACAATTATATATTAAGCATTTGCTCATAATTTAGGATTCTTTTCTGTGTATGTGTGTTGGCAGAACTGGGGATTGAATTCAGGCCCTTGCGCTTGCCAGGGAAGCACTTATTCCACTGAGCCATCTCCCCAGCCCCCATAATTTAACATTAACAAATTATTCATAATTATAATGCTCATGTTTCCCAATAATCATATGTACAGCTAATATTAGAAAAATATTTCCACACTGAACTTACCTATAAAAGATATTTTGTGTAACTCTACCTTTTCTGATTTTTAATTTTGAGGGTCAAACACAAAACATACTGGAACTATAGCACATTTAGTTTTAGCCTCTGCTCTAAACTACCATACAGGTTGGGGAGCTATTGGAACAAATTTATGGTGTGAGATGACATGGTTAGCCAATGCTTATAGTAGGTGAAATGAAGTGGAAGTGCTTAGGAAAGGGTTTCTATCTTAAACCCTTCAATTTTTTCATTAAATTTGTTTTGAAGTAGGAAATACATGGTGCTCTGGGTTTTCATAGGCATTTTATGTGAGTAATTTGCTAGGTTTGTGCTACTTATTAAAAATGAAAAGGACCTAGGAGAGAAATGCTTCTGGGTTGGCGATGTTGCCTGTTTTGATTGGATGATAAAATCCCACAGAGCTGTGTCTACCATGCAGACAAAGTGTGAGGTCTGAAGTTCCAAGCTAAGTTTGCCCCTCAAGTCCAGCGTCAGGAGCCACTGTCTTCCGGATGACTTCAGCACCACAAGTTTGAAAAAGTCACATAAAGAAGTTTTATTGAAAAAATGAAGTTCCTAGAAGAAAATTTTATGCAAAATCCTCCAAAATGAGGGTCTTTCCTAATTAAAAAGCTTTTTCACATGAAAGAAAATCACCAAGAAAGTGAAAAGACAATCCATACAGTGGGGCATGAATGGTCATTTGAGAGATGTAAATTAAAGCAACACTCAGATTCCATCTTACTCCAGACAGCATGGCCATCATCAAGAATTCAACCAATAACGCACACTGATGGGGCTGTGGGGCAAAAGGAACTCTTCTGCACTGCAGATGGAAGTGTAAAGTGGTACAGCCACTGTGGAAATCAGTTTGGAGATACAGCTAGCACTGGAGGTCTCATTTAACCTAGCTACATGCTTCCTGAGTATCTAAACAGAAGAATTAAAAACATTATACCACAGCAATATATGTACTCTGATATTTATAGTGGCACAATTTGTCATAGCGAAATTTTAGAAACAATACAAATGTCCATCAACCAAGGAATGGATAAAAAAGACACTGTATTTTTATAAAATAGAATACAACTTAGCAAAAAAAAAAAAAAGTACACTTGAATTTCTTAATAAGTAAATGGGTGAAACTTGAGACCATTCTCATGAAAAACCAGCCTCACATATGTAAATATCTATTGTCTCTCTGGTGTGAAAAACTAAGATTAAATAAAGCCTAAAATGTACAATAGATATCGTGAAATAGGAAGAAATTGTTCAAAAGGAAAAAAGTACCTAGGATGGGGGAAGGGAAAGGGATATAAAGAAAAAGGGTATAAAGGCAAGTCAATTATACTATTAATGTCCTTAATTCATTGAAAGGGGAGGTTTGTTATAATATAGATTAATGAATTAGTATTTCATTTTTTAATGTATGTGGTACAAGGTCTTACTACTCAGCTTGGACTCATAGTGATCCTCCTGATTTCAGCCTCCCCAGTGCTGAGATTACAGGTGAGCATCACCACTTCTGGTGGCCTGTGGGTGGGGCCATCTTGGCATGCCAGGAATTGAACCCCAGTCCCTGTGCTTGCCTAAGCAGGAGCTTAGTCTGTGGAGCTTGCTCACTGGCTCTAGATTACTGAAATTTTAATGCCCATATTTTGTATTCTGAATAACTACTTTGAAGATAACAATATTCAATGTGTTAGCTACTATCTTATTAAATTGTAATGAAATTTTGTTTTACCTTTTTTTCAATAAAATAGAAAAAGAACAAAGGTGTGAAAACACAGATTATGCAACTGGAAGAAGACCAAATGTTAGAGGGAACAGAGAGGGTGCAGGAGGAGAAAATAAGGAAGAAGTACACAATAAGGAAGGTACAAAATAAGGAAGTACAAAATAAGGAAGAATAAGGAATCAGTACACAAAGTAATTGTAACAACTCCACAAGATAAATGTAATCTGTAACTACTGTGAAAATGTAGTAACAAAACATTTTAAAAGTAAAGTTTAAAGCATTGCCAAAATTTAGAGCATGACCTGAAAATATACTGGAAAAGCACAGTAAATGGTACAGGTAAGACAACAGAACACAGACATGTGAGGTTTCACAAAAGCTCAGCTAGAAAATGTGTCAGAGCAAATGTGTTCTGTTAAATTTGAACAGAATTTTGACAACTAGATGAGCACATTTTTACTAAGGGTAGTCTCAAGCAAATTTGTTTCACTGAAATATTTGATAACAATGTCCATTTTGGGAGGTTTGCTGAGAAACTGTGAGGCAAAGGAGCACAAGATCAGCAAAAGATGCTTTTCACAAATTTATTTCTGGGAGCTTAAGTTAATAATTTTACCTGGAAAAGAACAGAATACCCAGCTAAATTTAAATATTAAATTATAAATATTTAAGATATGACTCTTCATATTCATTTATACATAGTGAATATATAGAGAAGATATAACTGATAGGTAACTTCATTTTTAAAACCTAAAAACAACAAAATGTATCTTTGCTTTTAGAAGAGACGCTAGAGAGAAAAAAAAATGATAAAATGTGGAAGTTTTCACCAGCTACATGTTCTGGGTAGCTGCCTTTAGTGTGCTGCATTCAGAATGTAAGAGGTGAGCCTGACTTAGGAAAAGTAGAGGGCACTTCTCAAAGCAACTGAAATTAAAGCCAGTTAGTGCGCCAGATGCCGAAGCACAGGTAATTTAGGAGAAAGATAAGGAAGTATCTATGTAATGCTTTTCTTTGAGATATGACTGAATTCACAATTAATGTTAATGAAGCAATGCTATTTGGTGTTATTACAATAAATATTACAGAAAATATTACAATAAATGTATGCATGAGTACATTCCTTTTTAGAATATTTGTTTGAAAATTTGGCTTGGTATATCTTGGCCCTGAAATAATACTGAAAAATTCCCCTATTTCCTTCCTGAAAATCAAACTGTTTAAAGTCTGATACAATCAAGAAGTTTAAAGTCTATATTTAAGGACTCTGTACTTAGTGGATTCATTTCCTCTTTAGCTTCTATTTCTCTGCTTCATTAGACGGTTAGGTTTACATTATGTCCAAATATTTTTAAGAACTTTCACTTTATATTTATATTAAGTGCATTTAAATGGCATATAATGACATACAATGTATGGCATATATAATGTGCATTAAATATACACAGCCACTTTCTGAATAATATACAGATACCCTGTACATTATGATATATTCATGAGTCTACATAAAATAACCATTTAGTGTTTAATATCATTATTATAAATATATAGAAAAATAGAGATGATATGCAAAATACCAAAATAACTACAACAGGTGAAACAGATCTATTTAATTGTGTTGACTGGGCTGGAAAGACAGCTCAGCGGACTAAAGCGGCTGCTTGGGCAAGCTTAGGCAAGAGTGGGGACCGAGGTTCGATCCCAGGCACTATGTGTCATGATGGCTTCGCCCTTGAACAAACTGAGGTGGCAACAGAGACCCAGTGTGGTGGCGCATGGCTGTAATTTCAGAGCTAGTGAGGCTAGAAACAGGAGGGTCACTACAAGTCAGAGCTACGTAGTGAGACTCTATATTATACACACACATGCACACTTACATATATACATACATATGTAGAGACCAAAGAAAACACAGTTCAAAGAGCATGTTCTCCTTGAAAAGAAGCTAGTTTCTGTGCTTTGGATAGACATGTGCTAGCAAGTTTTTCTATGAGACTGTAACCTTCATTTTCAGTCAGATTAATGTCATTATATACTGGTGTTTGGTATTAAACAAAGTGGTGTTTTATGTCTAAACCTAAAAGTAGTTTTGTGTTATTTGAAGTATTTCTCTGAGCTGAAGGCCACCTTGCTGTTAAGCAACAGTAAGAGCCCATGTAGTCTCTCCCTATTTAAAGATTATAGGATAGCAAGGGGGATCCAGTGAGTGTGGTTGTATAGAAGGTGACGCTCAGCAGGAAGTAAGCGCAGTAGGTACCAGTCAGAACTCCTATGCGCAGGTGGTATAACCAGCACTGCATCTACATTAATTTAACCATTTTAGTAAATTACAAAGTCAGGTCCTAAAAGACGGAGACTACAGTTTTATGTTGACATTGTATTCCTGGCATACCTCCAACATTCCAGTTTTTGTTAAATCTTTTTCTCTTTCTTTTTGGTGGGAGGGAAGGGTCTACAAGGTGTTCAGGGTCTCACTACTAGATTGGACTCCTAGTGATCTGCCTGTGTTCAGCCTTCCAAGAGCTGGGATTACAGGCACGTGCTACCACGCCCATTCTCAATGACCATCTCAGTGCCCCCTGCGGGTGGGGCTGGCATGGTAGGCCTGGAGATTGAACCCCTGGCCCCTGCACACAGGTACTTTAATCCACTGAGCTATTTGGCCAGCTCTTTTAAATCTTTTTTTAAAAAAATCATTTATTTATTTATTTATTTATTTGGTACAGGGTCTCACTTCGCAGCTCAGACTAATAGTGATCCTTCTGCCTCAGCCTCCTCAGCACTGGGATTACAGGTGTGCACCACCATGCCCTGTCTCAGTGGCTGGCTCAGTGAGTAGCCTGCGTGGCATTTGGTACTGGAGATCGAACCTGGGTCCTTTCATTTGCCTAAGCAGGCATTTAGTCTGTTGAGCTTTCCCTGGCCAACATTATGTTTTTGAATGAAGTGGTTGAAATAAAAATCTTGTGTAGGAAACACTGTCATGTGGGCTGTACAGATGAGGAAACCCAGCAGGGGTGAATGAGTAAGTTCACTGTGGAGATGAGGCACAACCTTGAAGACAAGTCTCCCTCAGTCTAGTCTCCATAGTGCTCACGACCCTGTTGATAAGCCCAAAACCAATAGATGCCCTAATCTTTCAAGAAAAAATGACCCCAAGGGATTCCTTAGCTGTGCATAGTCCTTTCTGTCAAGTGAATAAGAAGCATGATGTGTGCCCAGTGCTGAGAGAGTGCGTGTTGCCATGCTCCATGCAGGGACAAGATGCTCCTATAAATGTACCATCTGAGCAGTTCTCAAGAAGTTCTTCACAGGATGGGGAGGGGCTTGAAGGACTTGAAGGGATTGATGCTGATGAAGTAGGAAATCCTCTTTCCTTAGTTTAGACAGCCATGAGTGTAGATTAAAGCTTATTTGTCTCCTTTCGATTTCCTATGACACTTTTCAATTGTACTATAGATTGAACCTTGTCTTGAGATAACCAGAAAATATACTTAGAGGTGAAAAAAAAGAACTTCAATTTAATTTTGTGCAACAGAAATGAAAGTGGCTTAAACCTTGTCTGTTCAGTTACCTTATTTCCATTCTCTTTATGAATTGCACGCTGGTGGGCATTTGAAGTCCTATGGCTATTGTCCAGACAAATCTAGGGCCTTTTTTGGCCCTAATATTTCAGCACAAGCTAAGAGTCAACATAGCGTAGCAAGAAACAAGCAGTGAAATTATACAGATACATGTTAAGTACTTTGATCATGGGAACCAAATTTAATTATATCAGAAAAAAAAGTATATCAGATATTTTCTTGGTTTTGGTTTATAACTCACTATGAAATAGAAAACTAGAGTTTGTCTGTTGACTGATCTTTGGTATATTTTTCAGCCATTAGAAAAGACTAATTTAAAGTATACAGATTTGGGCATTTATTTAGAAGTATGTGCTTAATAAACTGTATTGGAAAGACTGGAAGATAATTACCAAAAATGGCACTTTTTTTACTTATAATAGGGCACCTATCAGCATTGTCCGCTCGTAGACACGACAGATAAGATTGTGTTGCTCTTACTATTTTATTAATTATTGTATAACTGCACTTTTCTCAAAGGGTTACTTCTATAAACATACACACATTTACACACAAATATTTGCATGTGTATGTATAAAAGAAGAAAATTAGTGAGGTCATTAATCAATGGACTAATTAGAAGCCAATAGAATACTAATTTATTACTTGCCAATTGTTTATGGAGTTGCTTAATATTAAGTTAATATTAATACTACTTAATATTAAGTAAATATTTAAAATTCAGACCATCCTGATTTGTTTTCTGAGACAAAATACAGGACCAAACTCAAAAGTCATATTTCGCTGATTTGACCCCAAGATTACATTGTTCATGGTGATTATGTTGGATCTTTTTGGATTTTTCTAATAATTAATGTATTTTAATCTTGTAACAGAAGTTGTGACATAATCATTTTGTCAGTATAAATAAGTTGTTGGACATAAACTTAATGCTGTGTCTGAGATAGTGTTGTTTTATTTGTATTGTCCAGAGAGACCACAGAGCAGAACACGGCAGAGCTGAGACGTTGCCTACCATCCGTTGTGTGATCGTGGTCTGGTCTTTAGTCTTTGCAGATTGCCAAATTTTTAAATAATTAAATATCAACTTAGACAAGATAATCAAGTCTCTAATATTTTAGTCCTTTCTTAGTTGCTGGAAATGATAGTTGGGATTATGAAAAGATAATAAAGAATGTATCTAAAGTGTTTGCTTTTACTATTATATTGTGCTATTATATGGGGTGTGCACAAAAAATGACAGGATGTAAACATCACTAGTTTTTCCATCTTACTTATAGGAAAACAAAACTTGAAAAATGGTTAATAAGTGACCAAGATTTACATACAGTATATGCCAGCACTGTGGCTGAAATCAATTTCTGCTCCTATAATCCTTTGGTGGCTTTCTCTTTTCCACAACCACTTCTCACAGATATTTCTCACTACATTTTCTCTTTTTATAGTAAAACACATGCTATTGTCTCTTTCAAAACTTAACGAGGAAAAGCAAGCCTGCTGTAGCTCTAGTAACCTGACCTTGGGTGTGGTCCTCTCACAGTCAGATTTACAGAAGTAGCAAAGCCTCTGAGGTGGTTTAAGATTCTCCCTCTGCCCAGATTTTATCAAAAGAATGTTCCAGTAACATCACTGCCTAAACAATGGACACAAGCTTGGATTAAAAAATTAGAAACACCAATTACGATGAAACTCATTAAACTTAGCTACTTTAACCAAATAGTTTGACAGCAGCTTTTTCTTGAAAGTCAGAATAATTAGACAGAACACGAGACTTCTTTAGTAAGAAAGCTTCCGTTGTGTTTTACTGCTGACCTAGAATTTGAAAGATGTCTCAACATATATTGACTCTTCGAAGCAAACTCGCTTCCACTGATGTATTTTTTCTCTCTTTCCACAGGGGAGATCAGCATAAAATCCAGCATGTTTGCTAATTCCCAATGGAACACAGACACATGGAAGGAAGAAAGAAATCATTTTTACCACCTACAGGTTTCTAGTGGGAAAAGCAGAAGAGAAAGAGAACCATGGAGACCAAGAGGGGGGAAGAGTAATAAGCACTACTGTGACTGCGGGGAAAAAGAGTTTCCAAAACAACAACAAAAGATGCTTTTCAGACAGTTGTGCACTGTTTCTTTTCTTTTAAAAAGGGGAGAAAATATGACAAAACGCAGAAGCAAAAAAGGACTAGAAAGATATAATGAAATAGCAGGTCAAGCTCCTGCTGCTGTTAAAAAAAAAAGAAAAGTTAAAAGAGAAGATAATTTAGGGTCTCCTTGTTCACGTATTATATATGTGCAGGTATTTGTGACTGGGGCCATGAGAAAATTGTATATTTGTGTAGAAAAAAACCCTGGACTTAAAACAGATTATACACATAGGAATTTATGAACTTCAAATTATTTGTTCACTACAGGCTCAAGCTCAGGCTTTCTGTAATACAGTTTCCAATGGAAGACTGCACAAAGTGAACAATAATCAAGTAACTGATTTAGAAAAAAAAATACCTTTTCTAACTATTACTTAGTAAGGATCCATTATTCATACGTTCTTCGGCACATATCCCTTTCCCTCAACATGTGGTTGCTTGCTCTCTGTTTTAAATTTGAGAGTGCTGAATTGTATGTTTGTCTAGAGCCACTTAGTATGTGAAAATCACTTGATCTGATAAGTGACAAATTCATTATAATATGCACAATCACTACAATGTGTTTCCCTTATAGAGATTCTGCAATCCTGAAACTCTCATTAACAATTTTATGTCTCTTGGAATCCAGCTTTTTCACAAAGCTCACAATTGTATCGAGATACTTAAAATGAAGTAAGATTTACGTGTTTGATCATCGTTTGCCATCCTCTGTCTCCTTAATCAACCCATGATGATGGCAGCTTTGTTGCTGAAAAGCAGGCTATGTCTGATGCCATTTTAAAAAGCAGAGAACTATGCCGCTTCTGTTTGTATAACTTCTAATTTTAAATCTGATAATTACTTGATAACATATTTTATTTATTAAGGAAAAATATGGGACAGCTTAAATGATAGTCCTAGATTCTTCAAATAATGATCTTGGAAGGAAAAAGAAATAAGCTGCTCAGCAGCCTCGGAACAGAGTTTTCCTGCTACTCTACCGAGAGAGCAAGGCTGCACAGTGAGGAAAGTGACACTGCAGTGATTTAATTATTGTTCCTTTCCTCATTGTGTATGTGGCCTAATATAGCAAACAACAGCAGAGATGACAGTGCAGAGAGTCAGCTTCGTCTTGCTGAAATCTACAGCACACTCACACTCATAAATAAAGCTCTCAACTTACTGCTGCTACAGAAATGCCTACATTTCCCTGGAAGCGGAAAGTAATACTCAGATACTCAACTGTCAGTTTTATTAACATGTGGCACACTGAAGCGATGCCATATTTCTCAGTGATATTTTAAGTGTTTTGCCTAATAAGAGTCAGAATGCAGCCACATCCTTGTGGATTTCTAGAATGTTCTAGAGCTGTATGTTTACAGGGACATGCAAATTTTATCTATTTCTGTTTTACTGAGTGAACAGGATGATGAGTATCTGCTCAGCTATTGATGCTGACTGCTAGTTATTTTTCTCATTTGTGTATGTTTTATGTTGCTATTTAAAATTTATTTCTAGACTTCTGAAATTAAGTGATTGGCTGGTCTTTATCAGGTTTCTTCTGATATATTATGCTTCATCAAAAAGTCTGTTGTTTCAACGCCTGTTAAATGAATTACGAATTTTGTTGGACGTACTTCCAAATCAGTCTCTGTATGTCTCCCTTTCTCCCATGCTCCTTCTCTCCCTCCCTCCCTCCTTACCTGCAGTTTGTACCTATTTGTACTTTCCTCCTTTTTATTGGTTGGCTGTACTACTTCACTAGCCTAAAATATTCAGCTCTTGTCCTCTTAATTAGTCTTTATATCAATAAATCTGGTCTTCATTGCAAAATGCTCATAAAATGAAATAATATTAGATGTATTCTATTTAATGAACATACACAAGCATTCACCATATGTCGATATGGTGCTCCATACTACCACAAAGAGGTAAGAAAATGAGAGTCATGAAAAAAATTAAGATTTCTTGAAAGCATGTAATATTCAATCATATGTCTCATTTTGCATAACTATATCTGTTAATCTGAGCAACAGATTTGATGATAAAAATAGATAATATATCAGTCACTGTTAATCAGTTATTCTTGTTTTGGAGATCTGTAATGTATGTATTTTTACATGTTACTCTGTTCCTGTCCTTGCTTTTGTTTTTCTTGCTCTTGTTTTTACTTTTCAAAATAACAAAAAATTATAAAAAAAGAGGTAAGACAGATCTTTAGAAATTGAACTGACTCCACTACCCTTGCCTAACCTCTGAGCATACTGAATATACACAGACTGAGCCCCAAGGACCAGCTAGTTTCCTTTCACAAGGAAGAGGAAGAGCTGAGAATGGTTATTGGATAAGACAGCTAGCTGACTTCTTGTATTGTATGTCACTGTGGCTCTCTCATCTCTTCCTCACCGAAAACAAAAAACAAACACCTGTTTTGATAGGGGAGGTAGGGTGTGGCAAAACTGGCTGGGAAAATGAGTGGGTAACTCCCAGGACCCCACCTGTGAAACTTCTTGCAGACTCTCACAAGATGTGGATGGTGTAAAAGAGATGAGATGCCAGGAGGAGCCCACTATGGTGATTTCAGAAGAGCCACACTGTGTCTCACAGATAGAGGGTGTACTTTTATTTTTTCTCTTTTAATCCCTGTCTTTCTTGTTTGGCCCATGTTCGCTCCACAGGGAGAACCCCTTACCCTTTCACCCTTTGCTTTCAAATAAAGTTTTGGTGCTGTTTTTGACTTAACTTTTCCAATTCTTTGTTAAAGACAACAGGAACCTGGAATGCTTTTAATTGGCTAGCTGTTTCTAAAAGCACTACCTAGTAAAAGTTTCACACCTGAATTTGGCAGGATGGTGATTTGATGCAGAAAGGGATCCCTCTATCTCCTTTCCTCCTTTGCTACAAAAATAGATGGTGTCCCAGTCTCCTGGGAAGTCGAGAGCTGTGTGGGCCTGATAAGTGAGTAACAGTACTCTAGATGCAATGAATTCAAGCAGTTAGTGCTGGTTCACTGGCTGCTTACAGTCTAGGAAAATGCCTACCCTAATAATTCTGCGATGAAAAGTGATTTTCTCTTTCTTTATATTCCTCCAGCACTGTGTTTGTACTCTTATTGTCCTTTCTTTTATTTTCTACTTTTTTCTTATTTTTTGGTACTGAGAATTGAGTCCAGGGCCCTACCACTGGTTTGTCTTTCTTTTCTTTCTTTCTAGAATACAATTCAGAGTTAAAACAAAAAAATTAAATCTGATACAGATTTTCACTCAACATAACAGGAATTTCACAGTATTTGTTGTAATATACGATGCTGTCTTCCAACCAATTAGTCATATTACTAGATATATGCATGTAAAATTAGAAGAGAGAAAAAAAGAAAGAAATGTATAAGAAATTAAGAAAAGAAAAAGTACAAACAACCAGACAAAGGATCTTGCCTTTTGTTTTGCTTTGTCTTATCTCGTCTTTTCTCATGTCTAGGACAGAACTTCACTAAGCTGCTAAGTTGATCCAATAAGGCTTGAACATGGAATCCTTCTGCTTTAGTTTCTCACAGTGCTGGTGTTGTAGGCATTTGCCACCACACCCTGTTTTTAATTTCTATTTGTAGTCTGTTTTGCATTCTACCTTGTATATGATATAACACACAAGCACACACCCATACATATATCTTAAATTTATGTTTACAAGTGTATTTTAATGTATTTTCCAGTTATATATTACTACTTACAGAACTAAAAGCAGATTGTTTTAAAAACAGTGACAATATTGTGCCTTATGTTTTCATTCATCATGGTCTTCCAGGAATGTCTTATCTTTCTTCAAGGTGGTCTGGAAATTCAGTTGATGTGGCTGAAATGCTTAGAAGTTGAAATATCTGAGGAGCAAGCAATCATCTTTCTCTGCCCCTTAACTGGGTCCAGTGATAGCTCTAATCCTAGCTTTTTGAGGAAACTCACCACTGATTTCCGCAGTTGTTGCACCAGTCTACAGTCCCACCAACAGTGGCAAAGTTTCCTTTTTTTTCCCCACAGCACCACCAGCATTTGTTTTTGATTGATTTCTTGATGATAGCTGTTCTTTCTTGGGTGAGATGGAATCTTAGTGTTGTTTTAATTTGCATCCCTCAAATGGCCAGTGTTGTTGAACATTTGTTTTTCTAGACTTAATTACATTTGTATTTCTTCATCTGTGAAGTGTGTATTTATCTCTGATGCCTAATTTTGGATTGGGTCTTTGAATTTTAGGGATCTGACTTTTTCAATTCTTTATGTTCTTGATAGAAGTTCTTTGGGGTACAGTTGGATAAAATATTTTCCCAAACCCTGGGTTTTCTTTTCACTCTGTTGGTGATTTCTTTTGACATGAAGAAACTTTTCAAAAAGATGAGATCCCAGTTGTGATTTATGGAAATATTTCCCATGCAAATTGGTTTTTGTTCACAAACTCTGAATACCTGTCAAGATTTCTCCCTACTTTATCTTCTACTAGATTTAGTGTTTCTGTTTTAATATTTAGATCTTTGATCCGTATTGACTTCAGTTTAGTACATGGTGATAGGCTTGGGTGTAGTTTTATTCCTTGGTGTTTTTGATCACACATGCAGAAAGATTCATGAAAGAGAGCTTCCAGAGCTGATTGAGAAAGTGGCAAGAGTGATGGGATAAGTGTGTTCATAAAGAAAAAAATGTTTCAAGCTGGATTAGCAATAGTATATCTGTTACTGTAATTTTAAAAAATTAAACCAAGAGCAGTTTTTGATGTGCTCTGGCAGTTTTTGAAGTGCAGTCAAAACTGAATATGAGGCCAGGGAGCTAGCTCAGAGAATTGAGCATCTGCCTGACTAGAGCAAGGTCCTGAGTTCAATCCCCAGTACTGAAGAAAAAGAAAAAACTTCGTATATTTGGGTTTTGTCTACTTAATTTAAGCCTGATACTTCAGAAAACATGCTACTTATTTTGTTATTTAACACCAGTGACAAGTTTTCCTATCATTTGTCCACATTTATGCAGAGATGACCATTTTCTATCTGCCAGAATCACTCACCTGCTTTCCCAGTGCCTGACCAGAAAGTCAAGGCTGCTTGTTATAGCTTTTAAAGCACTATCCTCTTTATAAGACCATTTTCAGCACTCAACAGTAAAGCTACTCTTGGTACTCCGTAAATAATACCTGAAATCTTAATTGGCTTACATAACAAGCTTAGCTTCTTATTTCCATCATAGTTTGTGCTGCAGAACAGTAGCCTCTTCATCTTGGAACCACGCTTTTTCTCTGATCACCTCAGCAAGAGAAGAAAGAGCTGAAGTTCAGAGGTTCACTGGAGGTAGCTGACCTCATCTAGGAAGAGGATCATGTCACCTGCATCTAACTTTTGTTTTTGAAAGGCCAGCACTCACAGATTCTTCCTGAGTGCATGCCAAAAGGTTAAACTCATGGACATTTGGTTACAATAAATTCTTTTGTCATATGCCCCCTTATCAAAACCTCAAGAACATAAATGAATAAACATGTGGACAAAAAGATAGGAAAACTTGTCACTAGTGTTAACTAACAAAATAAGTGGCACGTTTTCTGAAGTATCAGACTTAAATTAGACAAAACCCAAACATATGAAGTTTTTTCTTTTTCTTCAAAAGTACAAGTGTATCTTCTATGCTAGGCCTCTGTACAATTGTGAGACACTTAACCCATATAATTTTTCAAGTGACTCCTTATTTCTCATTTCAAGTACAAATTTAGCATACATATATTCAGAGAATGAATACATCTTTTAATCCAGGTATGCAGTACCATGATAGAAGTAACTGAATTTTAAGCATTATTATTGCATATATTTACCACATTTTCCTTGTCTGTTCACCCACTGAGGAGTATCTGAAATAATTCTGCATCTTGTTTATTGTGAATTGTGCCATGATAAATATGTATGGATAAATGTATGTTGATTTTAATTGTTTTGGGTATGCAGCAAGGAGGGGCATAGCTGGATCCTGTGTTAGACCTAAATTTTTAAGCAACTTCCATACTGATTTCTATAGTGATGGTACTAATTTACATTTCTTTTAACAGTCTATAAGTGTCCCTTTTCCTCCACCCTTGAAAGCTCTAATAGATGTGAGGTAGACTTCTTTAAAAAGGTACATGAAAGTATCAGGGGACTCTTAGAGGAGAACAGGATGTGACAAGTGGGAGGGATGGGCAAGAGAGAGCAACTGGGGTCAGATTAGATTAAAATATGGCATCAGCTATAGGAATAGGCCACGATAAAATTTCACTGTTATGTATAATTAATGTGCACGAATAAAACATTGATTTTGCTTTGACTTTATTGTTTTTCCACAGCAATATCATTAATGTTTAAAATTCCCACAAATAATTGAAATCAAGGGATATTCTGGTGCTTATCTCTTAAATCTTACTAAGAGAAAGTTAGTGTGAATTGTTCCCAAATTAATAGAACAGATTCATCTGAAAACTTGGCCTCATATGCAACCTCTGGGAATTCATCACTTCTCATGTGATCTCTAGGAAATCAAAGAGTTAACACAGATCATGGCTTTCCTAAAAGCACCTTTGTAACTTATTAGTCATGCCTTATTTACGAGGTTTCAATACTCACACAAGTTGTTTAGAATAAGGCCTTCATAGCAGCTGCCGTCCATGACTTCCTCTGGATTCATCACTTTTGGCCTTTTCTCATTCCTCTACATTTCAAATTATCATTTTTTTTATTTCTGATAACTTCTGAAGGACTATTCCTTTCTTAAAATGCACTAACAATACTCTCTATTTTCTACAGTGCTATTCCTAGTGTTAACATCCAATAGTCATCAATAAATATTTGCTAAAATAATGGATGCAAACTCAGGGTTCCTCTACTATCTACCAGTTGGCACAAATTTGATATAAATTAAGGTCAGCTGTTTGTGGTCAAAAGGAAAAGTAACAATTCATCTAGATTTTTAATCTGTGAATAAGATAGCAAATTTCTCTGTCACTTTTAGAAATTATTCCAGACCTGATATAATTTTGTACTTTCTTCCTTCTGTCCCTAGCAGTGGCTCTTGTTCTCAGTGTTTAGTCTAGTTGACAAAGCACCAGCCCTCACATCTGCACTCAGGGTAATACATGAATGAAGATACAAAGGAATTGCAGACAAATGGTTCATGAAGACTCCCTGTTGATGTTTCCTAGAAGGGGGATACTCAGCAATTCTACTTACATACCTCTGCCAAAGCACATATAAACATATAAAGGGACACCAATTCTTGCAGATTTGGAAAATATAGCTTTATCCTAATTCCCCAGTTCTTGGTTAAAAATATGCAGTTTTATAGTTGAGGGAAAAAGGTTTAAGTTTATGTTTATGAATCCTTCAGTGTTTGACAAAGCTTGAACTAGAAAACTGAGGATCCCTGAGAAAAGCATGAACAGAGATTAACCATTAATAGTCACTGACATACATGTGAGAACCAGCCAGATCTGAAATGAAGCTGGAGTATTTTTAGAGCTATCAGCACTTGAATGAAGTCTACTTAGGTTTTATTTTCTTGTTCATATAATCATTTTAACCATCATCTGGTAAGTTTGGCATCTTTTGAAGATTTTAGAGAAATTATTTAAGTGTAACTGTCTCTGGACATGCACATAAATTTTCTTTTTACTGTCATCATTTTCTTCTTTTTCTGGTAAATGCTTAATTTGATAGAAAATATATGGTTTAATTCCAGCATATATCCATTGTATAATCTTTCCAAGGGCTAGCTTTATTTTTAAATAGCACTGTCTCACTTACAGTGAGGATTAAGTGCAAAATTGTCTAAGGGCAATTTTCCAATAAGGGGCAGTACAGAGCATAGACAGAGTGAATGTTGATTATTTCATGCTCATTTGAAATAGTACAAGGGCTGGGGGGATGGCTCAGTGGAATAAGCACTTCCCTGGCAAGCGCAAGGGCCTGAGCTCAATCCCAGGTTCTGTAAAAAAAAAAAAAAAGTACACATTTTCTCTTTTATGCTTTTCTAATAAATGTATCAAATTCCCACAGTCCAGGATGTGCTGAACATTGCTGACAGCTCCTTACCTTATTGTGTGTTAATACAATACTGTGGGTGAGGTCTTTGTTGTATTAAAGTTTTCATCAAAAATAAGATGCAAAGGCTTTAGCATGTGCATTATTTCATATCTTACCTTTGAAACAAATGCTGATTAGAAATCAACAAATGGCACACACGGTTCAAAATTAATATCAATATGCAAAAGTGCAAAGAAAAAATGCTCAGCACGGCACATTATAGGAGCTCAATAAATATTTGATGAGTGAATTGCCTCATGATAGGATGGATGGCTGGGTGTGTCTGTGTCTTCTTCAGAGCTTTATCCCATGGGGTTTTTCTACCAAGGAATTTTCAAGAACTGATGAGTTGGCGGCTGCAGGGTTGCAGTTGTGTTTCCTGTGTTTATTGCATTCTAAGTCATACTGGCAGACCTCCCCTTTGCTGTTACATTTGGTGAATGTTACACATTGGACTAAATGAACCATAGCGAACAGAAAGTAAATCTTTGCCAAAGAAGAGTATAAATTGAAACAATTGCTCCTTAGAAGAATCAGCCTCTCACCAAAAACCACATAGCATTGGAGAATCACATTAAAATAAAAGTCTTGTTTTTCTAAAGACTTTCAAAGTATCTTAGCAATCATTTGTTGGTGGCTGACTGGAGCAGTCTGTGTCCTTTCACTCCATTTAATGATTTATTTACGATTTTGCTACTGATGATTCAGCTTCATGATCTTAAACTGATCAATTGACTTATGATTCTGTCTCCTCATCTTTAAATGAGAGAAGTAAAACTATTTTCGAAGATTTTATTGATCTGTAACATTCTGTGGTTCCAAAAACTTTGTTGGGTTACCTCACTGTAGCCTCAAACCCAGTCTTCCTCCTACTGCACGAATATCTTCTTTTTCTTCTCCCTTTTCCTGTATGACATCTCTGCCAGAGGGTCAAGCAATTTTAGCTTGAAAAATCTCTTATTAAAGAATACCTCTTGGGAAAGATAACTCCACGGTCAGGTTTTTTTAATTATGAAATAGTTCTTTATTTTGAGACAGAACTTTTCTAGGTAATTTCTACCCATTTGTTCAAGTTTTTCTGCCTTAAGGAAAAGTGTAATGTTTCTTTGCTCTGACAGCCTATCAAATATCCTCAGCTGTCATACCTACCCGGGCTTCTTCTCTAAGCCAGGCACATTCAATTCTTTCAGTCACAAACTTACATGACAATATCTCCAGACCTGTAAGATTTAATAGTCTCTTCTAAATCCAAAATTAATGATACTCAATAAGTCTTTGAAAAAAAACTAAAAATGTCATTCTACAATATGGGCAATAAAGGTGGATTATTTTCATATATTTAATTCTTTTATTTTGTCAAGATTAAAAGTTTTGATTTTGAATTTATAAAACTAACTCTTGTCTTCATTGCTAAAATAATATTTGTGAGCTTCTGTCTCAATATTTTACCTGTTATATGAGCAAAAAACTTGATGGAAGACAGCATTGTATATTACAACTAATACTATGAAATTCATATTACTTGGCTAAGGGAAATTCTGTATCACTTATATTTTTTATGTTTTAATTCTAATTTACACTCTGTTTAAAAAATGAAAATGAAAATAAAAATTATTGGCTGAAGAGATATCTTAGCAGACTAAGTGCTTGCTTAGGCAAGCACAGGGCCAGGGTTCGACCCCTGGCTCTACATGGTGTGCCAACCTTGTACCCTGGACATGCTGAACCTAGGACAGTATCTGGGTGTGGTGACACAAGCCTATAATCCTAGCACTAGAGAGGCTGAAAACATGAGAATCACTGTAAGTCTGAGCTGCATAGTGAGACCATGCACAAAAAACAAACAAAAAAATTGTGTCATATGTACTTATTCTCATTATCTAGTTATTCTACATTGGAAAGAATGTGGAATCATGTGACATTTGTAATTTTATTGGTAAGTATAGCTTTACTAATAATTTTTGTATTTATATTTGTACAAAATATTATTGTTACTTAATTTTGTTTAATTATTTGTTTCAATTATTTGTTTGTTTGTTTAATTTGTTTAAAAACATCAGAAAAATATAGGGGCTAGGGAGATGGTTCAGTAGAATAAGTGCTTGCCTGGAAATTGCAAAGGCCTGAGTTCAATCCCTAGTTCTACCAAAAAGAAAAAAATAAAATAAAAAGAAAGAAATGAAAAAAGAAAAATATCTAATTTGCTTGGGAAATTTCCTTGACCTGATAATTTTTAATAGGAAGGTGAGAGGAATTAATATACCATATATATATATATTTATTTATTTATACATATATGTATATTTAAGAGTTAATAAAATATTTTATTTATATGTAATTATTTTGTTGAATATATTTGAGAACTATTTTTAATTAGTAAAACTAAAATTAATTATGAGCATACAAACAGTTGTTTATTTTTTAAGGTTAACAATGACTATTTCAAACCATTTAAATAATTTTAGGAACAAAAAATAGACACTTTTGCAAATTTAAAGCTGATAAAATTAAGCAGTTGACATTTTAATAATAATGAAAGAAAATTTTGTGGAATGTTAGAGTATAACCTGGATTACATACATAAGCACTATTTTTTTTTTTTTTTTTGGCGGAACCGGGGATTGAACTCAGGCCCTTGTGCTTGCCAGGGAA
>NDGN011512187.1:0-10004 GCA_002564285.1 Tympanoctomys barrerae
ATTCAGGATCTGGAGGGCCCCAGGTCATCTCACTCACTCGCCGGGCCTGCGCTCTGGGTCTCTCAGCTTACATTTAAAAATGCTTTGCTGGTTATTTTGCCAATTAGCCCTGATATGGGCACTTCTATCTACTGATAACCAATACTTGTGTGTCCAACCCATGGCCCATGACCCATTTGCCCTCTTACATACTGTTGTAAAATTGCATCTATGGATGAATTCATTTGTAAAACAAACCTGTACTGACCTCAAAGACTAGAGAAGACTGACTTTGGGTATATGCCTGGACATTTGAAAGTAATGAACTATTTGTTTTCATTTCATGGTAATACAGTGAAAATGTTCCTTAGGATATTTTGGGAGGTGGTGTTGGGGAATGAATAGGCAGATTATACAGTAGAGCTAAAGCAAAATTTTAAAATACTGAGAAAAGGAGAAAGGTAACACAACAATGGATTTGGATGAACTTGGTTAAATGTAATTAGATATTCCTGGCTTAATGACCAAATTATGGTCCTATGAAAGGGTTAATAAGTGAACTGGTCACTAAATGAGGAACTGTATATATAGTATGTACATTACCATATTCAGAACAAAAAAATCGTCAAAGGAAACAACTTGATTCTGCTTTTATTTGCAAAATTCTTACATGCAGCAATGTTATGTGTAACAGCTATAGTACTATACAGTACAATCAAAATTACAATATTGTACTGTACAACAGAACATCATTTATTACTGACATGATCTCTTGTGATTTAAAGAATTTACATCTAGGCTTAAATATATTTTTGAGGTAACCTTTGCTTCTTATTGCAATAAGCTCTCATTTTCTTTCAGGTGGAAAATGTAGGAAATTCAGAGGGGAGGGGAGAGAGGTTGGGCAAAGCACCAATACTAAAAAGGTATACTACTAATGAAACTATAGGGAAGGTAATGAAGGTATAAAATGAAATTAACTCATCCAAATGATTCTCTGGTAAGCTCCAAGGCTGAGACTGGAAAGTACCATCAACAGTGGTACCATGGTTCACGAATTTAATTATTTTCATGATTCTGGTCATAAATCAAATTGGACAAGAACCGAATCAAACTCAACAGTTAGGTTTAAGGTTGACACTGAAATCTGATTTGGTTTTACAACCAAAATTGTGGAAAAAATTAAGTTTGTGAACTGAGGTAGCACTGTAATCCCAGAACCCGTACTCTGATGTTACTTGAATAAAGTCAATTATGTTAAGAGACCAGGTTTCCCACACTGTCAGTTACTTCTGTCTCACGTTAACAAGACATGTTAGAGCCTTGGATTTATGTTAATAAACAAATTTTATTAATTCCTTATATATAAGAAGCTCAAATTCAATGACTAATTCATGCCAGTACACACATATGCCTGTTCTGGATTTTCTATCAGCAAACATCCCATTTAGTTGTCCTTGGGGGTTCAGAGTACATTTAGAAAATAGAATTCCACTGTTTACAACACATTAGTATTTATGAACTATTCTGAGTGAAGCTGCTTGAAAACAAACATCTTAAAAATAGAATTGTCCTCATTACTAAGAATGGATTCATTAGTATTTAATAGGCAAATCAAAGTAAACTACTAAATAGAAAAGTCAGTGCACAAGCTTTTAAATTTCTGCTCAATACTTGGAAATAAAATTAGTTCTCAGTAATTTACTTTTGAGATTAATGGATCAAAGAGAATAGGTTAAATTACATTTATGAGACAAGAACTGCTCCTAGCCATGCAACCTTCAATATATCCTGCTTACCAACCTACTGAAAGAGTATGACAGGCAGAAAAGATGATGGCAAATTATGCAACAGAAAAAGTCAGAGAGACAAAAGCAGACTGGTCCCAAATTGACCTTGGAATAAAGAAATGAAAGCATGCTAAAATACTTTGAGCATTTCAGTTCTACTGATTGTAAGGACAGATGTTTCACATTTTTCTTACAAGATAAGCAAATTTCAGCTAGGCATGGTGGCACACATCTACAATCCAAGCGCTCTGGGAAGCTGAAGCAAGAGGATCCCAAGTTTGTGCCCATCCTGGGCAATTTAGTAACTTGGCAAAATCTGTTTTTTTTTTTTTTTTAAAGGATGGGAAGTAGCTGTGTTTAACCCTGTATGTATGTAGATATATATATATCTCAAAACTTCTGACTTAGTTTACATCTCTACCAGCTGATCACAAACTGCCAGTGACTTCTCATGTAGGCGTTAATTTTCAAATTAACATATTGATATAACCTTGTACCCTTATTGGACAGGGGATAAAATGTACTGCTTCTCAGTGCAAAAATTCTGTCTGAATCAGTCTATCTTAAATAAATGGGCTTGAATTTGGTTAATTCAAGTAGTTCCAGAGGCTGGGATTTGTTGACCTTTTATTTGGCTAATGGGTTGGTGAATCCTATTGCTTCCCATGAGAAAGATTACACAATAAAGAAATATCAAATCAAGGATCCTCAAGAGCTTGCAAATCTTTCTTAGCAAAGAAAATGTAAACGTTCACCTAGCAAGGTAAGCACAATGGCAGGTGAGAAACTATTCTTTTGTTCAGACAAAATTGGAGATGGTGGGCTGGGGATATAGCTCAGTGGCATATTACCTGTACGGCAAGCCCACACTTGAGTTCTATTCCCTGTACCAAAAAACAATCAAAGGAGATGGTGAGATTAGGACTGTCAGACCCCGGGAGATAGCTCAGTGGCATAAATACCTGCCCGGCAAGCAGAAGGTCCCCTGAGTTCAACCCCCAATACCGAAGGGGAGGGAGGAAGGCTGCAGAACAGGACTATTTTTCTTTACAGGTGGTATCACGTTAAAAATAAACCCCTAGTTCCGTGAGTGAAAACCCTAACATGTCTAAGCAATCAAGTGGGCATATTGTGGCTCATACTCATGCATATATAAGCAGCGGTTTATTTCTAAGGTTGGTTTAGGAATATATATTTATATTATCAAATACAAAAGAATATGTGCTTAAAACTTTTTAAGGCAAGATATTGGTAACTAAGAAATCTCTGACAATGGTTCTCTGAAGCAGAGAGAGGACAGGCCAATAAGGTCAGGTAACCTAGTGATTATGAACTGTCAGTACAAAGTAACATAAGCACCACCCCATGGCAATCCTTAAGAAACCGTAGCTACACCATGGCAGAAATTATACATGCCTCCAAATAACCTACATGAATTTGCAGAGGGAAGATAAAGCTACAAATGTATAGATGCTATGATTTTTCAGTACAAAAAACTGCACTAGAAAACTCTTCAAGGGCTTAACCACTAATGGGTATTTAACTGTTAACATATTACACTTATTTTGAAAAGTACAGCTCTGAGAATGTTTCTGTGAACACTTCTTGCTTTGGTTCTAAAATTACATTTTAAAGTGGCTAAGGCAAATATTTCAGGGGCACAGCTCAATATTGGAGAATCAGCTGAAAGAGGTAGAAGCCTTTGTTTGCAATGTGCTTCTTCATAAGGGTAACAAATCTTCAATCTAGGAAAAAGGCAACTTAAAAATGAATCACTCTTTTATAAGATGTTTAAAGATAATGCTTTTTAATATTTCAAATTTTTAAAAAATCTCATAAAAATGTATCACCTTAACAGTACTTTGCACATATGGAATTTCATACCTAGGTTTGATATTATTTTGGCTTACTTATGGCTACTTACAAGAAGACCCACAGTAATGTCCATTCATCTGAGTCTTTTTCTTTGGTAAAGCCCAATGGGACCAGGCCAATGAACTATTCTATGCAAGTAAGATGGTTTATGCAAACTCATGGTAATATGAATTATAAGGGTTTTTGTTTAATGTCAATGAAACTTAGAAAGATTTCTACATTTATCCCCTTTGTGGTTTTGGAAGCTTAGTATCCTGTTCAGAGGTTAAAGAGTTTCAATAGCTCACACAATCCTGTAAAAATCACAACTGACTCCCCTTTAATAAATAAAGTCATTGTAAAGAATTACATTTACAGAGTGAAAAGTTAATACATAGCATTTCAAATTCAGTTTTGGAAGTACTAATAAGTACTGATCCATAACAATATACACTAGCTATCTTTTTAATTGTCCATCATTAGCACCAATAAAGATTCAACAAAATTACCTTTATTCCCACATTTCAAAACAATTCTTCAAATCTTAGTTTAACTATAGTCACAGACCTTAAATATTCACATTGTCTTCTATGTCATACTGAAAATAAGTTCACTACTTTTCTGGATATTCTTTACAAAATCTTATTAAAATTCCTGGTAGGTATTATCCCCAATTATACAGTAGCACAACCACCCTATGTCGTTTCACATGATAGCTCTGCAGAGGTTTCACATCTAAAACATCTAAATTACCAAGAACACGACCCTTCCCTCCCTCATCTTGCCCTCAGCTTAATTCTATACTAGTCCTTGGATCATGTACCACTGTAAAAGTGTAACTGCATCAAAATTACCATGTTTATGGATACAATATTATGCCATACAGAGCAACAAAGTTACATATAATGACAAAGATTACTAACATTATGCAAGACAAAAACAAATGTGAGGACATGCTACCTAGGTAAAGTCCCTAGAAAGAGGCTCCTAGTATCCCAACTTCAAATAACATCGATGAAATAATAGTTATCTTTGATAACTGCTAAATAAAAGTAGAGCACAGATTAAACTCTATTATTTACAACCACAACACATTTGAGTAAAGTTACAATTGTGCACATATCAGTGGCTTTGTAACAAAAATAGTTCATTTGCAGCGGAAAAATTAAGACAGTTTTCAGTTCAACATAAGTTGAATCCAACCCAACTCAAAGACACTCAAAAGCTCCAAGATTTACCACAGAATAAAGTCAAGATTAGCTAACAGACAAGAACCATCCTACTGGCATTTTAAACAAAACATAAACAAGTTAGTCTATCATTCAATCAGGAGTCAGATGACTGTGCAAAACTTTACCTTAATAGGAATACACTGAGATGTGCAAACAAATGTAAAACCTCTGTTAGAGGTTTGCCTGGAGGCTAATCTTTATTCTAAAGCTTCCTGATAGGAACGTAAGCTATAAATACAGGTATAATGCACACTCAGTGATCTTTTCATTTATTGTTAGAATATAAAGGAATTAAGAGAGCATAGGTTTAATTTCATTTTTATAAGGAAGACTGCATTTACCTGAAAAAGAAGTATGACATCACACACAAACACACTTCAGGGGAGGAGAATATTTAAGAATATGGTATCATTCTGAATACTAAAGGAAAAGTGATCCCTGTTTATTGTTAAAATATGTAGTGTTAAAGTTCTTTAAGGAAAAACTTAATAATTCTTCACTATGTTAAGTTTTTGTGAAATTTAACTTTCAAATCATAGAAATCCACATAATTCTTAACTGCTGTTTTATACTGCAATAAGCCAACAAACATTTAAATGCACTTCACGTCAAGAGTATGTAAACTTTATTTTTTTCTTCTTCAAGCCTTCAGAAATTAGAAGCCATTTCAGCAGCCAATCTGGTCAGAACCTCTGAAGGCAAAAACTGAGTGTCTCACAGTGCAAAAGACCACATGTGGCACTGCATACTCATCTGGTAGTGAAGTGTCCCTCTTCAGCGGCTTCCAGTAAGGCCTAGAGTTTAAGGTTAACATGAAAAAGTGCCACCTTTGTTTCAGATTAGTGATGGACTCTGACAAGAGAAAATAAAGTTATTCTGTATATTGTTATACTTACAAGCAGCTCCAATCCTGAGTATTTATGGTAATATCTAAACATACAAAAATGTATGTACATTTTCCTCCACTTTCTTGTAAACAGTTATCAGTATACTGTTTTATCCCTTTTTCATCGAAACATGCAAATCATACATACAAGTATAAATACACAAAAAGAAAACAATTTTCACTCATCCAAAAGCCAAGCAACAACAAAAAACAGCTACAGTATTCAAATTATAAATAATGAATGCTTGAGGCATCTTATATTCCTAGAAGCAGCCAGCCATTCATCCTAAAGTTCTTAGCTGCAATTGTAGAAATACTGAGTTTTGCACCTTCCATGCTTTTACAGTATTTATAACACTATCATATGTGGAGATAAAGACTTGTTTACTATAATTTCTTCTTTTCAAAATGAAGAATAAAGCAGCACTTACAAATATTGATGCAGTGGCAGAAACAGCAGGTATTACCACTGCTACATCAGGAGGAAGTTTTCCATTCTAACAATTTTTAAATTAAAAAAAGTAAAGGAAAAATTGACCTAAACAAATGATTACATGTTCATTCCTTGGGCACTTAACAGCGAGTCCAGCATGTCGAATGTGTCTTTGTAGTCCATATGCTGGCTGTTTGTACTGTACTCGTGATTGGCATCAGGTCCGTTGGTCTCCACTGGCTTCTTGTCCAGTTTCACGAGGGTGCTGAGATGTCCGTAGCCCACCTGGTATGTGACAGGGGGAGGAGGGGGTAAGGGATGGTTAAAAACAGAGTTGTGAGAGGATATATACTGCTTAACAGAGGAGGAAGAACTAGATGAACTACCTGAACTTTTGGAACTTTTGCTCATTTTGGAGTGATGGTTGTGAGAGGCATCATTGATATGCAGCTTCTTCCTTGAAGAACTGGAACTAGAGGAAATGCCATCACTGCTCAGGCCAACTGGACTTCTCAAGACAGTGGGTGGTATCCCATCAGCATTGTGTTTACTGCCACTGTTGCCACCACCACTATGCAAGTGGGGATGTTTGTGGCTACTGGTGTGGTGGCGGTTTGCAGGGTGCTCCTTGTGCTTTTCCTTATGGTCTCTGCTAATATGTGGGCTTGAATGCTTGCTCTTTCCACTGCCTTCATCAGAAGAGCTGTGTCTTTCTGAGGATGAAACTTTTATCTTCATCTTGAGTTCTTCTTTGCTGGTGCCTTTATCAGTGGGTGGCAATGGAATTCGTAATTTCAGTGATCCACTCTTTTCTTTTTTGTCTGCCATGTACTTTTCAGGTTTGTCAGTATTTGCGATGGGAATTTTCATTTTAATGGGAGAAGTTACAGAACTGCTGCTTGTTGCCTGTGACTGCACATGTCTGTGCTGCTGTTCTACCTGGGCAGCTATATAATGATCCCTTACATCGACATCAAGAGTTTCTAGCTTACGTTTTTCTCTGTATTTATCTAAAGACATTTTCTGAGGAATAACTCCAGGAGTAGCTGAAATTGGCCCATGGTGTTTACTGCTCCCTGCTTTATGAGTATATTCTTGCTTAACAGAAGAATGATCAGAAATTTTATCAGGTCTGTGATGTAATCCTGAATGCAATGATAAAGAAGGTCCTTGTTGGAAGTTGATGTTGTACTGGCTACTGGAGAGAGATGCCTCCTGTTTCTGTGAATATATTGGTTCTGTTCTTGCTGATTCTTGATGCTGAGGCCAGTCTTTGTGTGAGGATAAACCATATGAGGTACCGGGCATTCCTGTGGCTAGCATTGACAAATTATCAGATGTATGACTCTCTGGAACAGAAATATTTCCTGAATTTAGAGGTACTGGTGCAGGGAATGCGGAAGTAGATGGTTTCTGAAAACTTGGGTTTGCAGGCACACCAGTGACACTATCTACTAAAATGGAATTCTGGACCAGAGATGAACCAAGAAGTGGTGTCTTTGTTACTTGTCCGTCTACTTTTGGTTTCTTATTAACCGCCTGATCAGCCTATGCAAATAAAACACAAAAGAAGTAGTGACAGAAGAGAGATTTATCATTGGGTTTTTTGGTTCTAAACATTCTACTTTACATATATGAAAATAAAATCACCAGGGCTCAAGATTTTATGCTGGCAGTAAATATCTTAATTTAGAGGTGTGACAGAAGTCTTTGAAAGCACTGGATTTAGAATCAGATACAAACTAAATCCTAGCCCACCATTTGAGACAGTAATTTGTCTAAGCTATAGCGTCCTCATTTGTAAAACACAGTATTTCCATTACAATCATTGTGAGACTTAAAAATACAGTGCATAATATACACTTAGAAATTCTACTACAAATAACAATTTAATAAACTAGGAACATATGTAGCTTATGGGAAAGCTTTTAGGAATACTGAAAAGAAAATTATTGAACACATAATTCCAAATCAGCTATCTGTTACATAAATTGTGACAAACTGATTCTGTTAAATCCTGCCAATACTCTTACCCTCCAGTTTCGAATCCTCTTCAACCTACTAGGCGTTTTCTCCAATATTTGTAGAAACTCATGTGTTAGCTCTAAAAATAAAATTTAAATTTAGAACTTAGAAGATATCCTCAGGATTTAAATTTCTCTCAAGTGGGTGATATTAAAAAGGAATCTTATGAGCTCATCTCTATTATATTGGTACCTCAGTTTATGAACTTAATTCTATGATTTTGGTTGCTGAATATATTCTATGAATTTGGATGCAACCAGAATCATGGAAAGAATTAAATTTGTGAATCGAGATGCCACTGTATTATGAACTTTTGTTCAATTCTTAGCATATACAGAAGTGGACTATTTGTGTAACCCAAGGTCTCATGCATGCTAGGCATGCACTGTGCCAATGAACTACACCACCCAAAGCTGGTTCCTTTTTTAAAAAAAAAAACACTTCCCTTTTTGATTTTACTTGCATACTGGGAATTTACTAAAAATCTGACAGTATTAAAAATATGCAACTCTTCCATTAAAAAAAACCTATTATGTAAATAATACAGGAATATTATACTGCCAGTAATTGTAGTATTGTTGTAGGAAAGAACGATCCACTGGATTCTTTAAAGTTAGTGGGGAAAAAAGGAGTACAAAGAATTTTTAGAATAATCTCAATGTGTCTCCCCTGAGATATTTATGAATTATAAACAGAAAAACAGTAACTTGACAGTGGGGAAGCTCAGCAATCCTACCTTAATCAAGTGATCACCGCTAGTGGTAAAATATATCAACTCAATGTACTCTTCTGTTACGCACCAAATGGGATAAACTACTTATGCAGTATTATTAACCCCCAAAACCCCAAGTTTAATTTACTTATTAGAAAACACCTGAGAAACTCTAAATAAGAAATGCTCTGTAAAACAGTGACCATTTTCTTCAAAATATCAAGGTCATCAAAGACAAGGAAAGACTGAATAACTGTCACAGGCCAGAAGAAACAAGAAATATGCCAACTAAACAGAACATGGGTTCCTTGGATGGGGACAAANAAAAAAAAAAAAAAAAAAAAAAGGAGGTTTTTTTTTTTTCCCTTTTTTAATGTTAAATACAAATACAACTTGTTGTTTCTTCACCACCATTATCATCATTATTACTTTGAGATAAGGTCTCACTATGTAGTTCAGGCTATCCTTGAACTCATAGCAATCTTCCTTTCTTAGCCTCCTCAGTGTTGGGATTTTTTAAAAAATTAATTTTGAGAAAGAAATAGCAATGAGACAGTTTCAAAACAGGTTAGTAGGACAGATAAAATAATACATTGCATATTGTTGTTTTCACAGTAGTTATTTATAGTACAAGATGCTTGAGTGTTGGGATTATAAAGGTATGTGCCACTATGCTAAGCTCCTGTGGTTTCATTATTATAAAATGTTAGTTTCTTAGCTTTTATAATTATGTACTGCTATATAACATGATAACAGCAAGAAAACACGTGTGAGGGATATTTGAAGAACTTTCTTCAAGTTTAAAATTATTTGAAAATTAAATACTAGGGCTGGTGAGATAGCTCAGTGGACTAAGTGCCTGCTTGAGCAAGTGCTGAAACCAGGGTTCAATACTGGGTACCACATGTCACGCCGGCCCTGGCCCTGGGCAGGTAACTGAGTCAGAGAGTAGTGGTGCATGCCTGTAATCCCTGCACTAGGGAGGCTGAAAACAGGAGGATCACTATGAGTTAGAGCTGTATGGCTCAGTAGAATAAGTGCTTCCCTAGCAAGCGCAAGGGCCTGAGTTCAATCCCCAGATCTGCCAGGAAAA
>NDGN011512195.1:0-12995 GCA_002564285.1 Tympanoctomys barrerae
TTAAAAATTAGATTATATTTTAAAAATAGGATAAAGAATTATATACTTCTCATGTTTGCACACTCTGTCCTTTTAGGAGTTAAATTCCAGCACAATCCTTCTCCCTCATCTCAAGACACCTTTGTGATGATCTCTATGCTGGTTTGGTAAAAGCCTTCTGCTGCCAGCATGGAGCTCAGTGCCACAGAGCCTGCTTGATAAGCATGAGGTCCTGAGTTCAATTCTCCCAGTCCCCCCAAAAAGTTCCTTGAAAAATATTTAATAGGGGGGCTGGTGAGATGGCTCAGTGGAATGAGTGCTTCCCTGGAAAGGGCAAGGGTCTGAGTTCAAAATTCCAGTTCCCCAAAAAAAAGTATTTAATGAGTGCTATGAAAAATGCTTTTCCTCTAACATTACTTTATAGGCTTATGTGTAGCACTTACAAGATAATGTGTGTGAGGGACTTCTCCTTATATTCTTTTATCTGCTTCCTTGCTGTGCCTCTTTCTGATCAGGCATCTGAGATAGCATGTGACAGAAGTCACCTTCTCTTAGAGAGAGAGGACGGAGGTCTCAGTATCTATTTACACACACTGCATTGACTATTTGGGCTACACAGCTTGGGATGTAGTCAAAGCACCAACTGAATTGTAGAAAATCATCACAATTCATTAATTGCTGTATAAACAATGTTAAAAGTTACTATTAACTTTTCCACATAATGCTTATTTGCTATGGGTCAAAGTTTTAAAGCAAGCTGTGCATTAAAATAACTTGCATGCTCAAGTTGAAAGCTCAAGATTTTTATATGCTACCATTTCAAGGTGCTTCAGTTCCTTAGCATACATTGGTTAAATTTGAAAGCAGACAGAATTCTAAAAGCCTAAAAGGACCATGTACAATTCTAGCTGAGCATAAATGGGAAGTAGGCTTGCAGAGGCACGATATTACCTGGATTCCTAGGTCATGTGCCTGAATCAAGAAGCAGAAAATTAGACACCTGGCAACTACAAGTGTTTTGGTTTTATGTTTTTATATACATTGGCCAAGATTCTGTGATGACTGCCAAGTTGCTACCTTAATGAAGAAGCAGAACAAACAAATCAGTTTTTTACCACCTAGAAAATTATGTTCAATTTTGCTTTAAAAATGTCTTCATTAGGAAAAAATACAGACAGACTGTGGGGACAGAGAGAGAGAGAGAGAGAGAGAGAGAGAGAGAGAGAGAGAGAGAGAGAATATTATTCTTTTCTTTTTCCTTTTTATTTTTTGGAACAGGGAATTGAACTCAGGCCCTTGAGCTTGCCAGGAAGCACTTATTCTACTGAGCTATATCCTGTTCCCTATTTTTCTTTCTTTCTTTTTTTTTAATGTATTGAGTATAGAATCTACAGGGTCTCACTACACAGATGGGATTCATAGTCATCCTTCCTGTTTTAAGCCTCCAAAGCACTAGGATTACAGGTGTGCAACACTATGCCAAGCCTCATGCACCATCTCAGCACAACCCAGGGGCTGGGCTGGCATGGCAGGCCAGGTATTGAACCACTGGCCCCTGATTCTGTATAAGCAGGTACTGTAATCCACTGAGCTATCTGGCAGCCTGAGAATATCTTCCTTACCAGAATAAGTTTTCATTAATTTTGTAGGTTTTAGTCCTTGAAGTATAACTGACTGGCCAAGAGGTTGATGCAGTCATTTGTTTCCTTAATGGTAATAAGTAAAAGTCAAATTTCTTCTATTTTTTAATTTTCATCTTATTGACAGAGTGATTTTTTGTAGCTTTTTCTCTAGGCACAATGCTCAGATTTAACAGAAAGCATAAGAGAAAATATTAAATTAACTTTAGCAATGAAGATAAAAAGTCTAGTTGCAGATGGAAATCAGACAGGGTCAACAAGAAGGAGTAAAGAGAAAGAGTTCTTAGACCATGTAATATGGCAGCAGGCTGTCCTGCAGTCAAATTATGGCAAGAAGTGCCGCCCACAGGCACAGTGGCCCTGTGTTTTGAGTACAGTGAGATCATATATATTTGCTATAAAAACATTAGCATGTACAAAGCTAGTTTCTCTGTCACATAATATAAATGATGTGCATGTGAAATTCCTTGACTCTGTATTTTGAGACCTTCAGCTTTTTCTTGAAACGATGGGGGTGAGCTGGTTGTTGGCCTCTGCAGTACATGTTTTGTTCTCTTGACCACCAACTGACACACTATCATCACCAGTGTTCAGAATTAACCCTACTTTTTCTGTCTTCTAGTGTGTTAAAGTGACCCAGTACATTTAACTTGCTAAAAGTATCATAGGTTGGTTGGTTTTTCAACAACAGATTTTGTTTCTTACAATCCTGTACCTGGGAAGTCCCAGATCAAGGTGGCAGTAGATTTGGTGTCTGGTGAGGTTTTCTAGCACACAGGTGATACTTCCCTGCTGCATCTCTCTGTAGTGGAAGGAGCAAGGCAGACTTCCAAGATATCTTTAGTGAGGTCAGTCACCCAAGCAGCCTCTGTGCTAGTTAGGCCTCAAGAGGAAGAGATTCAATATAAAACACATGCATGACTACACAAAGCAGTTGATTAGATCCAGCTACAATGTCATAGGCAATAGTGCCAGTGGACTTTTGCAGGGTCAAAGGCAGAAGAATACAGAATAGTCTTCTGTGTCCTGAAGACCAATGTTCCAATCACCATCAAAGTAAGCTCTTGAAGCTCACTGTGGAATCACCAGAACAAGTGTGATTTAAAAGGCTAAAGAGTATGTGTTAAGAAACGGGACCAAGGTCCAAAGGCAATGCTGAAGAGTGGAGCTCTTCCAAAGAAAGGAAGCATTTTCTTCTTTCTTTTTCATTGTACCTGAGCATGAGTCTACTGGTTGGTCCTGTCCCCATTCAGGGTGTGTCTTGCCCTTCAGTGTCCTGGCTTACATGTCAATCTTCCATGGACACACCTGCAATTTACTAATCTGCTACATAGTGCTGGCTCGACTCTAGTTGGCATATCACAATGAGTGATCACAGGACAAAAGGCCTTCTCATGCCATTTTGTTGTTATTCTTGGGAGGAGAAAACTCTCAGTCAGAGTGACATCTGTTTAGCATCTGGCATATTTTGATTGTTGAGCAGTGAGGAAGATCAGGAAAAGTATGAGTAGGACAAAACATCCGCAAGGGACCACTGAACCCAGACAAATTTTCTTAGACAGTTTCCTCAGTGGTAGTACCCACATCAAGAGGCCCTGGACTTTTCCACAATGAGTCATATTTGCCTCATTGTTCTCCTGCGACAGAACTGAGCACAGAAATGGAACTAGTTTTTCGGTAGATAAGCAAGATTGTTAAAGGGGATTGAAAGGAGTTCCTGATTATGCCAACACACAGGAAAGCACAAAAGAAACTGTTGCCAAGCAGGTTTGGATTGAATGAAGAAATTTTAAGAACCATAAGATTAATTTTTAAACTTGCCTTTCCATCAGGACCTTGGTGCAAATCATATGTGGAAGGAAGAAAAGGGTCAAAACTGGTACGAGATACCTATCACTTCTTTGGTGAACTCTTTCCTCCAGTCAAACTAAAGAATTAAACTAACAGATACTGCCACAAAGCTAAAAGTTTCTCTTCTAGAAAAAATGATGTACAACTCACAACTGGACTGTGCAGTGCAAGCTGAACAAATCCTAAAAGGTGAGGGAAACAATTTTGTATTTTAAATTCAAATTAATTTTTCTTTCTTCCACAGAACTCAACATATTTGTTTAGGAGTTTAAGTGTATGTAGATATTTGTTTTTGAAACTTATTCATAGAGTGCATGCTGTTTGAGCTTCTTCAGTCCATTTATATCTCTCTTTTTTAAAAATCTCAGTATATTTCTTATCTCTTCTATTTATTTTCTGCTACTCCCTGAAAATGTTTGCTATGGTCAAAGGTAGCCCACTGTTTTTTTTTTTTGTTGTTGTTTTAATCAATCTCCCTTCTCTCCAGTGATCTCAGAAGAATTTCTTGCACCTTTTTCATCATACATTTCTATCTGTGGTTGCAGAATTTTCTATGTTATTGCACAGTGCATATTGATTACTTGATGAAAAAATCCATAAGATTATTTTATATGCAAGTATAGAAAGTTGGTCCATCTACTCTATATTGGGAAGGTAGGTTACTCCACTCTTACTTCTGCACAATGAATTACCTACAAAGTATTATTGGTGCAAAAGAACAGGTAAGAAAGGTGGATAGAAGGGAGAGGTAGGGGAGGAAAGGCATAAAAACACAGGTAAGATGCGTTATGTCCATGTCCCAACTCCCCACCATGAATATAATCATGTACTGCTAACATATAGTAACGCAATGAAAAATGTTAAGACAATGAGGCAACTATTACAATTGTATGGGCCACTGATTTACTGAGGGCTAGTCTGGCAGATGCCCAGGCCAGTCATATTTGTCTAGTAATCGGGCAAGGTTGAGCGGGACTCCCTTCTCTTGTCTGGAGGCTTCTCCAGAGGGCCTTTCAGACATTTCCCAGGTGGCCTGCATTTGCCAGGCACCAAGACACAGGCTGCCCCTCCTTGACTCCTAGATTTCTATTGGCTTGGCCTGAATTCATTCATGCTCCACTGATCAGAGGATTCACAGGGCAGTGCAGATTCCAGAGCAGGAAAACATACATTAGAAAGCTAATGTGAAGAATTGGCAAATATTACATATATACCCATACGTGTTATATGTGTGTGTGCATGTGTGTAAAAATATGCTGAGTATGTAGCTTCATTTTCCACAATTAGATCTACATCCATGAAATCTCAAATAGAAAACTATTTCTTAGAAAGACAAAATATTTGCTACTATTTGCTCATTAAGTTGATATAGAAAATTTTGCTTTGATGTATTATATTTTCCACATGGAAGCAAAGAAAACAGTGGGCCTAAATGTTGCGGCTACGTCTAGGTGTCCCTGCAAAGCCTTATGCAGTCATAGATGAGGCTGAACCTAGAGTTCATGACAGCCCAGTGCTGGGGTTAAGGATGTGGGATTACTGAGCCCGCCCACTGGGACAGGGCGAGGCTTAGTTCACGGCTGGCTCACTTGTGCTGCCTTCTGCCCCCATGAGCTGTGCCTCCTCATGCTGCCCTTGCACTGCCCCCCTGCTTTGGAGCCTGCCAGGGATGGGCTGAAGCCTCTACAAACTGGGAGATGAAATGTACCTTTTCTCCTTATCTCTAATTGTTGAGTACCTTGTCTCAGCAACATAAAAAGTAACTCAAATTTTAACCCATTGCATCTCCTTCATGTCACTTCCATGCAGTATTTTCTTTAAAATTTCATGAGTCTGACATAAAATGTTAGCATTTCGCCTAACACTCCCATGGATTTACTTTATTCAGATTCACATTAAATGTTTTTCCAATACAGCAAATATGTTTTAATACAAAACAAGTAATAAACTAGTTAAATTTTTGAAATAAATTCTATAAAACAACCCAGCACAGCTTCCCAAATTACTGTCTCTTATCTCACAACCTCCCATGAATAGACTCCAACCTATATGGCTTTGCTCAAATACGCTTTGCATTCTCCTAAATCTGTTCTTTGGCTTCTGTCAAGCCCTGGGTATGGAATCTATTTTTCTGGCATCACAATGAACTTTTGTGCCTCTGCTCAAATACCAGCATTTTTATAAAATCCTGGCTACTGTATATTATAATGGGAAACAGTTCCTTCCCTCCAAAGCTTTCTAAGTAGCTTTTATTGCTGTATAATAACTTGCTGTGGTTCCAATATTAAAACTCTTTATTATTAAAAATATTTTTATAAAAACAAATACTTCCAATGAATCAATTTTGTGATTTGTATGTATGATTTGTGAAATCTCAACAGATATTGCAATGAATAAATGAATCAATGAAAGAATCAGTAGTAGAGCCCCTTCCTCCCAGAGTTATAGTACATGAAATATATTTGCTATATAGTGAAAGAATGCTTTGGAGAAATTTCTGGGAGAAGGTTTAAGCAAAGAGCTCACATGATTAAATAGAATCATTGCTGGAGTCTCTAAACAAGAAATATTCCACCTAAACAAAGTTTATAGTAATAAAGTACCTCTTCTTTCACATTAAAATTTGAAATATAAAATAAAAAGGTATTGAATATAATGAACAATTTTTAAAATTCATCAATATAAGAACAATACACAATTTTTAATGTGTTGTTCAAAATACTTTCTTGAATATCCTATATATTAGTTTTCCATAATCTGAAAAAGATGTAGATTGCAAAAAAAAGTCCTTTGTACTTTGTGAAAAATGTTTACTATAAAACATCCTTCTCTGTTTTGTTTTGAACAAAAGATAATAAAATGCAACTAGAAAATGAGTAACCCAAGAAACTTATTCAAATTATGTTTAAGTATCACAAAAGCTTTACACTATCTTGATCTTCAGCACTTACACTGCATACTACTAAATTTATGACTAACCAGCCAGTTGTGGTTGCACACACCTAGCAGCCCATTGTGGGGGAAGCTGAGGCAGAATAATCACTGAAAGTTGGAGGTCAGCATGGGGTGCATAGTGAGTTCAAGACCAGCCTGAACTTCATAGTGAGGCCCAAACCTCCATCTGTGTCTCAAGAAATATTACAAACAAGAGGAAAAACACCAAAATGAATAACTACAGCATATTACTCACTTATATGAAAAATTTGAAAATTTTACAATGCTACAACAAACATGAATAATTCTAAGATGTTATTTAAAGCCTTTAAAATGTCCTTAACAAGGGCCAGCCAAGTGGCTCAGTGGATTAAAGCACCTTCAAGCAGGCACAGGGGATGGGGCTTCGATCCTGGGCCTGCTGTGCCGGCCCTACTCCCTGGGTGCATCTGAGACAGCAATTGAGACTGGGTGTGGTGGCACGTGCCTGTAATCCCAGAACTTGGGAGACTGTAAACAGGAGGATCACTATGAGTCCGATCTATGCAGTGAGATCTTGCTGACCCTGCAGACCCTTCCCTAAAATACAAAAAAGAAAAAAAAATGTCCTTAACACTTACAGGGATGTCTCACTTCATAGTAGTCTAATCCATTTTCAGTCTTTAAATGGTTCAAATTCTTTCTCTTCAAACTTATTTAGGAATCTCCATGGTATCTCAAAGGCAGTATGATAACGAAATGGAACTTCAATGATATCCAGAATTGTGGAAAAATCGAGTAGGATCTAGGCAATGAATATCAGTGAAAAGCTGAGAAGTAACTGAAAATTTGCAAAAACTTAATCATTATGTAACTTCCGATATTTCCCTGTGTGTTTAGTATATGTGATGCTTAAAAACTATGGTGCTTGTTTAAACATGTGCACACATTTGCACACACACACACACACACACACACACTTATTACAATAAAAGATATGTTGCCAGGAATGACGGGATAAGTGTACTCAAAGTGTATGTGTGTTGGGGGGCGGAGGGTTGAGTATTTTGGGGGGAATTAATGACAGTATGTCTTTTATTTTATTTACGCATTCTCTGTGTGTTTGGATTTCCCCTCACTGACCCAACATTTGTGAAAATTTCTCTCAAATAGGAAAAGGGCGTGTCCTTATTCAGGTTATTCACGGGATCTGGTGCCATGTGAGTGCCAGCTTTTCTTCAAAGTCAAAATGACCATGAAAGTGACTGCTTTGAACTGATTCAGGACATCTTGGCAGTTAGGACATTGCAAATAAAGGCACAAAAAGAAACTTCTAGAACTTATTCATGAAGTGGAAAGAATAGTGAGATGTGTTTTAAATGAAAAGGAATATTTTGGAGAGAAGTTTATAGGAATATTCATTTCATCATAAGTTTTAGTTTCAATAATCAATAGGTTTTAAGCACACTTCACAGACATAACTTTATTTTAATTAATATATTTCATACACTGGAGCATCGTACAATGTTTTGATACATGTATACCACAGTAGTCAAATCTGACTACTTAGCATATGTATGGTCTCATGCATTTACCGTTGTCTGGTGCTGAGATCATTCAAATTCCTACCTTCCATCTGTTTGGAAATGTGTAATAGAATATTACAAAGACATGGTTACCTAATCCCAAGATTATGTTTGGGGGGGTCCTGTGGACCCTTCTCTAAAATAAAAAAAAGATTATTTTAGAATGTCCTTTTGTCCCTTTTGTTTTAGCAATCAGAACTCTCAGATTTACATTTCCTGGTAATCTGTATTGGCTAATTTATACATGTTCTAATTCAGTAACATCTAGAGTTTGCTGCAGAGTGAGATTTTTGGAATGTAAAAGAATTAAAATGAAAGAACGTTAATGATTAGAACAAGATTCATACCAATCACTACAATATGCTTGATAGAAGCTTGTCATATAATGCTCTGACTTTACATGGAGTCCTGTCCTGCTGATTTATTTCTTAATATTTTTGTGTTGTGGTTGCTGTTGAATTAGTCTACATTGACAATGCAGAATGCTCACATTCCTTGTGGGATTTCTTGCATGTAGGTAACACATCTTCATTCTTTGTCTGATCCCTGTTCCCTTCTTCCTCTATCCCCTTCCCCCATCTCTTGATAAATCATTTGAAAATGATTTACCTTGTTACTTTCTTTTTCTTTTTTGCTACTTTCTAATATCCATCTTTTAATTATGATTTCAGCTTCTCATATGAGAGAATTCCCGTGTGGTCCTCATCAGATCTGTTTGCACGCACTCTCTGTTTGCATCTGGTCATTGTGCAGAAGACAGTCTTCATTTGTTGATTGTCTATGAAGGAAGAAACTAAGGCTCTAGGAGGCAGAACTATAGCCAGATTAAATCCCAATTACATGAGAGACAAATCGAAGCTCAGCTGACTCTGAAGTCATGAGCACATCTCAGTTATGTGGTAGTCCACAGGCTGGTGATTTACCCACTCGGTCATCAATGGTGTAAGTGTCTAATATGTGTCAGGCACCAAGGGGAATGCAAGGGAAGGAAAAGAACCATGATCAAGTCAGTTCAATTGAATAGAAACTTATTTGATTTTTACCATTTATTAACTATTATGTAAGACATTAGTGATATTTAGATAGAAAACTAGAAAACACAGTTGAACATTTGTTGTCGTAATATTCTCAGGATAGGGCTGGCCAAATAGCTCATCAGATTAAAAAGTGCCTCTAAGCAGGTGCAGGGGTTAGGGATTCAATCCCCAGGCCTGCTGTGCTGGCCTCATCCCTGGGCTGTGCTGAGAGGGCAATTGAGACTGACGGTAGGAGTGTGCTCCTGTAATCCCAGCTCTTTGGAGAATGCAAACAGGTGGATCACTGTGAGTCCAATCTAGTAGTGAGACCCTGAATACCCTGTAGGCTTCTCCCCAACCCCCAAAAATTCTCAGGATAGTATACTAAGACTACAGAGAGAAAGACATAAGTAAAGAGCGTTTTACTGAGTTTTTACACAGGAATTGAAAACGTGAAGGCTTTGAACTAGATATGATGGTGTATTCAGACATATGGAGAGGAGAATGTAGACATAGTGCTGTAACCACTCCATGGTGTTTAATACAGTAGCACTTCAGATGCAGCCTGAGGCCTGCACTACAAAGGATACACACTGGGGTCAACTTAATCTCCCCAAATTTACAATGCATTTACAGACCCCTAAGGCTTTGCAGAGATTTTTCTCTACTGTTTTCACTATCTCCCAAATCCTCTCTTGTCCAAACTGTGGAATTCTATGTGACAAAGGTGGAAATCTAGAAAATAAATTTATACATTCTAAAACTAATCTACTCCAGAATTAATAAGATTATATACACTAGTTTCCAATCCCAGTATTTCCAATAGTCAGCTGTGTGATTTGAAATTAGTTTTTAGTTTTACAGTGTTTTGTTTTTTTTTTACCATATGAGTACACTTTTGCACTAAAGAAATTTATGAATGTTACATTTTTTAAAACTACAGGTTTTATAGGAAGCTTTCCTTCAATGAGAAACAGTCTTGTACAGCTTTGTATTTTTTCCAATATATACAGGGTTTGTAGACATTACTAAATAAAATATAAAACAATGGAAGTATAGTTTAATATTATGGAGGTGGTTAATTTTTTTCCTGTATTTATGGCAGGGTCTATAGAGTGTTCATTGTCTCACTATGTAGATCAGACTCTTAGTGATTCTTCTGTTTACAGCCTCCCAAGTGCTGCGATTACAGGAACACACCACCATACTCAGTCTCAATCATTATCTCAGTGTGCCCCAGGGGTGGAACCGGCAAGGCTTGCCAGGGATTGAACCCTGGCCCTCTGCGCCCTGCCTAAGGAGGTGCTTTAGTCCACTGAGCCATTAGGTCGGCCCTAATATTTGAAATCAGTATGTAACGGAAGCAGTATTACAATTGAAATCAGCAGGTTATCATTATGTCATTGGCATTAGTATGAAGGAATTGAAATAAGCATACAACCCAGATTACTTATTTGATATCTGAGAAACTATATGACATATTTTATATCCATCAAATATTTAATTATGCACACAAATATAGTGAAACAGTTAACAAAATTATCTTTCCCTTCTAAGCAGCTAAAAATTGGTAACATAGGTAATAGTCATCTCATTGCACAAGCTGTTTAGATTTGTAAAACTATTTTCATATAAAACAGAAATACCATATTTATCTCATGAAACACTTCCCTATTGAATTTTTTTATATTATAAAGTAACAAAGCACTATTTTTTTTAACTAACATATGAAATTTTACAGAGAAAATGAGTCTGAGCTGGTCAAAATCTCATTAAAATTATGTGAGAAGAGTTATGTATGCCCCATTTGCAATTTTTCTTTAGAGCATATTATCAAGCATTCCATGATGTGAGAGCAAACTTTAGTTTAATCCTAGACCTCCTTGACCTTGTAAGTGTTTCTTGATTTTAAAGGATGACATTTAATTAAAACTGCCTTGCTGAAATATGGTAATTATTGAGGCAGATAAAAGATATTTACAGAAACTTAAGCTTGGGGATTGGTAACAGCAGCACAGTTTTTTTTTTTTTTGTAACATCATGATGTTTCATTTATAAAATGTGATATGCTATCTAGTGTTGTATCATTTGAAACCATATCAAGTTTGTGGTTGAATTAGCATGCACAATTGTGGAAGAGGCATTTCAATTAAGCCCAAGTCAAACAGATCTCAGGAAGTTTTTACCTTTATTTGCAATGCTGTACATAAAATCATTCAAGCATTACATTGAAGAATGAGAGCTTGTAGAGTATGAAATCAGACCAGAATCCCTCCCTTTAATAGATGATATCTTTGCTTCTTCAGTTTGCTGCTCTTCAAAGACTGACATTTCATAATATGTGTGAGTAATTGCACCGTTTACTGCTCATTACCTCCTTAAAAATCCAAACAACTACTAAGAACACTTTGATCTTTTCATAAGAAAATAATTTTCATTATAAAGGTCAAAATAAAATAAGTGGTTTTTATTTTTTATTTAGCAGCTTAGCTCCTGATTTCTTATGATAGCAAAATACCTATGGTTACCCTTTCAATTACACTTCTGGAGATGCAAAAAGGATGATCTTTTTCTTTCATATAAAATATCATTTTACTTCCTTCAAAAGTAAAATGGTAACAGGAAGTTTTATTATAAAATTATATCTTTATTTACTTCCTTTTACTGATATGAGAAAATGTTTTTGCATCTTTAATCTTAAATACATAAAAATTATGTATACATATCAGCTCTATATATTGTTTGTAAAGTCTAGGCTAAGATTGCCATTTTCAGTTTAATACTCTCATAAATTCCTATGAAATTGCTTTAAAAAGTTTTGACATGTTTGCATATTTTTATTTCTAATGCCACTCCCAAACAAAAATGTAATAACATTTTAAGCACATTTTACTCTTATTTACTTAATTTGTATTCACAGTAGTCCACCTTTTTAACACATTCTGTATGTTAACATAGTAGTTTGTAATCATTTCTTGTTGACACTGAGATAACAGGTGTTTAGCATATTGTGTTCTGAATTAATACCAACATATAATGAAATTCCTGATCCTTGAGGTATTTAATGGATATTTTCAGAACCACTCTAATGACTAAGATGATAAATGGGGTTTAAATAACTTTAGCTAATTGCACTTTTTCTTACCTCAACAAAGATGAAATATGCCATTTGATCTGGGTAAGATCCAAGTTTATTACTATCATTCAAATTAATTTCTATAATCTGTAAGTCAGATTAGGAAGAAACAAACATTAAACTTCAGCTTTGGGGGGTACATATGAGAACACATTATTTTGCTTATCTCTAAAATGAGAATTTTTTTCTTTCTTTTCATAATTTACCTTGGCTTTTGAAATGGTAAGCAAAATTTTTAAAAATCTTTTATTTTTAAGTCATAAACATGATTGTGATGAATACAGTGATGAATATCACATTGTTAGATATCCATGAGCAAAAATAAGTTTATATATAATTTGTGATACAAATTTAAGATTAAAAAAGGAATACAGACTCCACCCTTTAAATCACTAATTCAACAGTTATCTATGAAGGATAGTTGAAAATGAAAGCAGTTAGTTAAGAAGAAATGTTTACTATTCAAGAACATTTTCATCATTAAAGATAAACCACAATATGAAATACTTCACCTGGAATTCTTTCACGTAGATTGGTTGGATGATTATAATGTTTTGTGAAATGAGGTTTAAGTATACTAACATTCCAGACAACTTCTGGTAACATTTTTTTTTTTAATAAAGAAAATGTAATGTAAGGCCAGGAAAATGGCTCAGTGGAATAAGTGATTCCCTGGCAAGCGCAAAGGCCAGAGTTCAATCCACGGTTCCACCAAAAAAAGAAAAAAGAAAAAAAAATGTAATGCATAGAAAAGAAAATATAATTATTGGTATTTTTTATTCTTTTATTTATTTTTTATTTTTTGCCATAATTTTATTGATAAATAGCAATTAGACAGTTTCAAATCAAATCGGTAGGACAGTTTCAATAATTA
>NDGN011512201.1:2380-13199 GCA_002564285.1 Tympanoctomys barrerae
TTCTTGTTTTTAAACATTTAAAAAAATCTTTATGTATTTAGTACAGGGTGCTGCTACACAGGTTGGACTCATAGTGATCCTCCTGTTTCAGCCTCCCCAGCTCTAGGGTTATAGACAAGTACCACCAGGCCTGGTTTCAGTGGGTGGCATGGCACACCCAGGGTTCTGGGGCCCACACAGCTTGCAGTACCAAGAGTCAAACCCAGGTCCTTGTGCTTGCCTAAGCAGGTGCTTAGACCCCTGGACTATCTCCCTGCCCTTTTGAAATTCTTAATTGAACATTTTTAAATAATTTTTTGTATTTTAAGGAAGAGTTTACAGAGTGTTCAGGGCCTCACTACTAGATTGGACTCATAGTGATCACCCTGTTTACAGCCTCCCAAGAGCTAGGATTACAGGCGCACGCCACCATGCCCAGTTTCAATTGCCATCTCAGCATGCCCCAAGGACAGGGTCAGCGTGGCAAGTCTGGGGATCAAACCCCTGGCCTCTGCACCTGCTTGCAGGCACTTTAATCCAGTGAGCTATTTGGCCAGCCCAATAAAAATGTTTTGATAGGGCTGGGGAGATAGTGCAAGTATAAGGTCCTGAGCTCACTCCCCAGTACCATATGCTGTGCCTCTCCCCAAAGCGGGCATGGTGGCACACACCTGAAATCCCAGTGCCGGAGAGGCTGAGACAGGAGGATCACTACGAGTCTGAGCTGCATAATGAGACCCGGTATCAGATAAGAAAAAAATAATTTTTTGAAGTTATTAATTTTTAATATGAAGTTAAAGCTGAGTCACAGCTCTTTAATATACACTTGGAGATGTAGTGTGCTTTCCTTCAATGGAAAGGCTGTGCCAGGACTCCCTCCCCTTCTGGCCACTGGCATGAAGCTGGTTTCTTCTGGTCCTCTTGGTTAGCAAGGCCCACTAGAACTTTCTGCTCTACATTTGAACAGATTGTCTGAAATGAGTTTCTAGAGAAAAATGTAAATTTAATTGGCTTCTTGTATATATTATCTTCTAGGAATGTCAGTGAGCCAATTCCTCTTCAAATGGGTGTTTTTTTTTTTTTTTAATATGCCTCTGTAGTAACTTAGACTGAATTTCTCATAAAATCTGAAATGGCATTGGTCATTTCTTAAACTAGGAAACCTCAGCTGCAGTTTGAAAGATCTCAGAGATTAATTTTACAGACATTAAGATTTCATGTATAACTTCAGTTATTTTCTCAATATAGAAAACAAAGCAGCTGAAAGGAACCTCACAGGTTGTCAAATCATATTCTTCCACTCCTCATTGTCCAGATAGGAAGATAAAGTCCAGAGAGGGGAAATTACTGAGCGTATCAGTGCCAGGCGCAGAACCCAAGCCTGGGCTGCTGACCAGCCCCCCGTCCAAGTGCCCAGCTCCTATGCACTGTGACAGCCAGCACTGAAAACACTAACATGGAAAAATATATATACTGATTTTTTTCTTTTGCATTTACTATCTCTATAATGTATGTTTCTATTAAAATTATTTTGATATTTTAAATTGTCCTCTATTAAAGATGATGTCATTGTAAACCAAGAGTTTGAATATGATAGTATGAGAGCATTAGCTTTGAAAAAACTCTATAAATATAAAACATATTAGGAGAAAAAGTATTTTAATAGATGTAAGTCTTTTGAAAATGTGATGTTAATCCACAATCATATTCCATCCTTACTAAAATGGCAACATGTTCATATAGTACAATATTAATGATGTCTTAATGTTTTCAAATGAAATACTTAAATGAAATGTGGTTTTAAAGTGCTTTCGATTATATCAGCTCATTTAACTTTCTCTTGAAATGTTTAAGTAGGAGCACACAGTCATACTTCATACCAGGTGGGCTTTCTTGGTCTGTGGCAGACTGCACGTACAGTAGAACATGCCATGCAGCCCAAGGGTATAGAAAACTGTACTGCTTAGGTGGGTGTAGGTGATGTTGTTATGCTCACACAATGACAAAACGGCTTGAGAATTAACTTCTTATACTGTATCCCCATCCTTTAGTGACCAGTAACTGCACTGAATTTCAAGTCGAATACCTCAGCCTTTTGGTCCTTACCCTCTGCCATAGAATGGTAGTAACAAGTGTAGTTGGGATGATACGCCTTTGGCCTGAGTTTTATGTGTCTGATTGGTCTTCTGATCCTGCTCATCATTGGCCATCTGGATTCACTGCACCTGGAGGCAAGATCCCAAATTATGTGGAAAATTTCTGCTTCCTATTATTTCTTTTCTCCTCCTCATCCAGTCCCTTAAAGATGTGATTCCATGTCATGGGAAAACACAGTTCTCAGAATGCTAGTGCTTGAAACACATTTGTCTGGTAGAAGGAGACCTGGAGTTTTGTAACCTAAAAGCTGGGTGTTAGAGAGGAATAGGAATGGCAAGGTCTGCTCTAAAGAGGTGGTGCACACCCCAGGGGATACTTAGCCTTACCTGGGGACAATGTGAATATTTTGCTGAGAAGCACCATGAGCCTCCTCAGAATTAGGAAAACCTAAATATAGTAAAAGGAAAATAAGTGTAGAGTGCAAAGGGATTGACATGAAGTACATCTAACCTAATGCCTGCATCTCCCTCAAACCCTATCTGTACAGTGTACTGCAGTTTTGATTTTGTATTCTCAAAGATCCTTAGATTTTAAGCCAGCTTTATTAAGCGGCTTACTTAGCAAACCAAAACTATTGCTAAATTGTAAATTGCTCATTTCAAAAGGCAAAATTGCCACATGCAAGTATTTGGAGCTGGGGGTGGGGAGTCTTCTATCATTAGGTGTAATTCAGGTGTCCTCAAAGTATTGCTCTAACATGCCTTGAGCCATGATTCGAGTTGTAGGCACTAACATTTAACAAAAGTTGCTGTGGAAGCAGCTGAGCCTGCAAATTAATTAAGAAAAGTAGAAATATATACCCATAGCATGTTTTTAAAAAACCCACCCCATTGGATGATTCACACACCTGGAATAATTGGCACAAGAATGCCTTTTGGTCTCCTGGTTCAGGCAGAAGCGCCTCGTTCCAGTCCTCAGCTTGGGAGTCTCTGTGTCTTCCTAGAGCGGGAAGGAGGTCTTAACTGTGTGTAAGCAGCATTCTCATCCCGTTTTTTCCTAGGTGCCGGCTCTGCCATGGCAGTTCTGGATCTACGGAGCAACAGCCAAGAGTCTGGGAGGCAGTGGGGAGTTAGCGTACTCTCCACAGTACCTAGGAAGACAGCCTCTGAGCAGTGCTCAATTCAGGACCAGGAGTTTCAGGCCTCTCACCCTAATGCTTTCTGTGCTAGGGGTCTGTATCTGCCAGGGCCAAGCACAGTGTATGTAGTCTGTGGACTTGGGATAAATCACTCTCTGTGCCTCTTTAGGTAGGCATTTATTTATTTATTGCAGAACCAGGGATTGAACTCAGGCCCTTGTGCTTGCCAGGCAAGCGTTTATTCTACTGAGCGATCTCCCCACCCTGGTAGGCATTGCCACAGGTCATAGCCCAGCAACCTGGAATCATAAAGCACTATGGGACTGAAGCCTCTAGGAAGTGTGTAGATCCATGAGTGTTTCCTTCTGGGATACATTAAGCTGAGTTCTGAATACCACAGTCTTTCTTACACGTGCAGTCAACAATGAACCGCTATCAAGAGCCGGACCATGTGCCTGAGTAGAGAAGCTGAGCCGGGAGTACTGTGAATTCCATTTTGGTTCCTACAATTTTCCAGTGTCTGAGCAGGGCTTTTCTTGCCTCTATCTCCTAATGTCTGTGTGTGTCCTTTTTTCTAGATAATTGAAAACCCAGATGCACCACCGGAATTCGGAAGTCAAGGTACTGGATTTGTTTTTTACTAGCTCAGTTTTAAAAGAGGTGATAAAAATGCCAGCTCTGGGCTTGGCACTGGGGTGTAAAGATGCCTCGGAGTCTTGGGTTGTCCAACCCCCTCCCTGAGGCTCCGCTCAGCTTTGCCATGTGTGGTAGGTCTCCTCAGCTGCTGCCTGCCTTCTGCTCCTGCACTCACTGGTGCCAACTGTGCCTATTCTGGTTCCAACTATGGGAAGGAAATTAACTCTTACCCTCCCTTGGGAGGATGGTAGTTCTTTTATAAAGCTATTTCCTTCTCCACAAAGCCAGGATTAATTGCTAAAATGAGAAATTGGTGTACAATTATAGAAATCTGATGGACATACAGTGCTACTGCACCAGAGTTATGTTTGTCAAATGCCAGTTGCTTGACATGAAAAATGAGCCATCTTCCAGGAGCCCTCCAGAGAGCCCACTTTATGTCACAGACCCGAACCAAATGATTCATTCATTCCGTGGGTCACTTTCATCCTGACCCACAGGAAAAGGAAAAAATACAAGTGCACATATAATTAGCAATAAATTTAAGTATTAAAAACAGCTCCGTGGGCCAGCAAGATGGCTCAGCAGACTAAGCACCTGCTTGGGCAAGCACAGGGCCTGGGGTTCAATTCCCTGCACCACATGCCATGCCAGCGCTGCCCCCAGGCACACTGAATCAGCCACAGAGTATGGGTGTGGTAGCGTATGCCTCTAATCCCAGTGCTGGGGAGGCGGAAAATGGGATCACTACAAGTCTGAGCTGTGTAGTGAGACCCTGTACCAAACACATTACCAAAAAAAAAAAAAGCTCTAATTGTATACTTTTCTTATGGAAGATATGAAAACTTCAAACCATCAGATTTAAAAATCAAAACACTGATTTTATTTCAGACTTTGTTCAGTAATTTGAAAAATACTGGGAATATCTAATTTTCTTTGCATCTTTACCATTAATCATAAGGACAAGAAGGTAAGGGTGGGAAAAGAAGAGAGAGAAAGAAAAAAAAACACAACAGCTGAGTAACCATCATTAGGAGGAAAACTGTAAATGCAAGAAATGAGAACTAGAAATGCTGGCACTAAGTTACCTTTGAGCTCTTGTGGTTTGGTCCCTGCCCATTACGTGGTGGGGTCCTGGGCCGGAGAGCCACAGGAGGAGGCCTCTGCCCTGGAACTCTCAGAGCTGTGCTAGAAGATGCCCACCCCGTCCTCTCTTCATTTCGGCCACTGCATTCTCATTAAAGCCTCGCCTTCATGTAGGGTGATTTTATAAACTGAGAATGGAGTCAAATTACTTGTGGCCAAGGCTACATCTGTAAAACATTTGCGAGTAAAACTTGATGGAGTGGTTCATTTGAAGTTAATCTAGAGTTGAGCATAAGGGCTATTTATGGATCTGACTTTAAACTCTGCTTTATCATTGACCTTAGCATTTCTCAATTCTGTTCCTGCATTTAAGGTCTTAAATTCCAAGGATTGGAATGTATATTTCTTCCCTATCTCTTCCAGATATATTTTTTTTTATTTTCCTTCCTACATTCTTACGAGTTTTTCTTTCATCTTTGTTGACTTCCTGCTCCTCTGTCCACTTACACTTAAGCATGTTTGTAGAGAGCCTTACAGGTTAGTTTAGAAAACAAATGCTCCCACTGCTCATTTCAAGTGGCTCAACAATTCTCTGAAATTGGCATTATTTATCTTATTCACTGAAAAGGGAACCAAAGTTTACCCAAGCTCACACAATCACCAAGTGCTGGATCCACATGGGAACACATTCCAAGTTCCAGTCTTCTTTTCTACAGTGCCTCAGGGGGAGCTTTAAGTCTATTTTCTGGAAATTAGAACTTCTTTGGAGAAAAAAATTATTTGTCCAACACTGGCTACTGCTCCATTATTGACAAAGAGCACGTGTCCTGCAAAGGTTAGACACATACAGAAGATGAAGATGGTGACTGAACTATTTCACTCTCTGAGCCTGTCTTCTAGGTTCCACCTTTCTTCATGCTGCCATATTGCATTTCTCTTTGGGTTGTTAAATTCAGCAAAACTCCTTTCATGTGAAGGAATTTTACTTACAATAAAAAGTAATCTATTATTTTCTCCTGGGCCACTTTTTTCATGTTTTACCTTGGAAAGGAATGGGTATATTTAATTTTTACCTTTCCTGTGATGGTTTTGGTGACCTATGGGAGATGCTAATCTGAAATTCACCTCAGTCCTGAGAGAGGGCCAAAGCAGAGGACAGGAAGGACGGTTGAGGGAAGTATTGGACCCTCTGTCCCAGTGTCTAATGCCTGTCTCCTCCTCTGATTCCAAGCTTCATCTGTCGAGGCCCTCTGTGATGATGTTGTCTCTGTCCTCGCTGTCCTGTGTGAGAAGCTTCAAGCCTCCATCAAGTAAGTGCCTTGCTGTGGCTTATCCTTCGTGGTCTGTTTCTAAAATAACTTCTGTAACATCCACTAAAATTGTGGATTATAGGAACAGCGGTTTCTCCCACGGCTCCTCACCTGTCGTTCCTAAGTATTACAGTGAGACCTTGAGCGATGCCACATTACAGGCCCTGTTGCTGAAGGATATAAGTTCTGAGGTGGAAATGGAAAAACAATACCATTAAAAAAGAGCTAACCCTTTGAGCACTGGGCCACGTGGAAGGAATTCTGGACGAAGAGCTGAACTGCTGGGAGGGCTCCTAACTCGGGCCCGGCCCTGCTCAGTGACCGTAAAGGACTTCTCATGAGATTGTAATACACTGTCTTCCTCTGTAAATAATGGGCATGAATTGCATGTATTTTCTCTATCTCTTATAACATTCCCCAAGTCTGAGAGCTCATGTGCTTACCTTTAAAGAGAACACATTACTCTGACTTTTATATGCTATATTTTTGTTTGTTTGTTTGTATTCCAGTTTGATGAGTAAAGTTAGTTCATTGAGATAACGGCTCTTGTTCTAACTCTCCATAGGGTAGTGCAAGACAGCTCCTGCAGCCACAGTAAAGCCAAACCACAAAGATGTCAGGCTTGCCAAGATAGGGTGAAACGTCTCTACCAGCTACACATATTGATATCAACTTAACCATTATTCCTATAGGCCACCTGTGTATTTGGACCCCAATTTACTTTATATCAGGCACTTAAAGGTCAGATAGGTAGAAAACAATACAGTGGTTATGGCATCGTAGGGAAACAGGGAAAGTAGTGGCTATATAGAATGAAAAAGTCTAAGTGGATTAATAATGGCTTATTGTACTCAGGACTTTTGCAGAATGAGTTGGCTGTAGCTGATTTTGCTACAGGAGGGAAAAATGGGTAGCTATGCGATATACTCATTTGTCTCATGGAAGAACCATTTTATTATATGTATGTTTCATAATCATGTTTTCTACCTTAAATATACCCATCTGTAGAGTCCTGATTCCATTTCATGATTTCTTTATTTCCTTTCTCTAACCAAATTCAAATGTATTTTTAAGAAGCAAAGTAAAGAAATAAACATGGTTTTAAACAAAGCCTCTGAGGGTTCCAGAGGCCTGAAGCATACTGCCATTTGGTCTCCCAGTGACCTTGCCAGAAAGGGTCACAGTCAGCCTTCACGGCCACCAGGACACTCCTGGGAATTATTCTCCATGGATCTTGTGCCCGGAGCTTTAGTGATGAGCAGATCCGGGTCTGCCAGCCATGAAATGTTCCAGCAAAAGGCCAGGAAGAGCGACTCCCAGCCCGGCTGAGCAGGCGCACTGCCCCTCCTGTGTTCTCAATGAGTTGGCTGGATTCTAGGCTCTTTCCTCCCCATGTGACCCTCATGGTTGTGTGTCTACAGACGTGTGTGTCAGGAGGGACACACACTGCACATGGGGATGTGTACCTGGTGAGGGGCAGGGATGCAAAGTGCTCCCATTTTTAACCACTCGCTGAATGGCATGACTCATACAAAGCCATGCATACGTGTTTCCCAGCCTGCTGCAGTTCACAGGAAAGCTGCCCCCATTGTCTCCTAGGAGACGCCGGCCAGTTACCTTGGCGATGAATTCCCTGTGGGCGAGGCGCTATTGTGGGCTGTAGTGTTCGCCACAGCACACTTTGCCAATACTCGTGGGAGCCTTGACTTCTCCAATCTTTTATCCAAATCTTATATCTCATGAACTCAGACGTTGAGAATCTTTATTTTCTATGCTTACTTTAGTTTTGTGATGCTAACCTGACAGTTTGAGACAGAAAGGGGAAATTTATAGTGAGGCATTTAATAATTACTCTTTATAATAACAGGTCAGGTGATTGGCCAGTAAGTTTAACTGAGACTGCAGCTGAAGCACACCTTCCAAAACCAATTTTTTAAAATGCATCTTATAACTAGCATCATGGTCTTCTTGCTTTGCTCTCCTCAGTCTGTTCATGCCAAAGCATCCAGAGTAGTGGTCTGAGACATGAACGCGGTCATGTCCATCTGAGGCAGATGAAGTCCAGACTTCTCAGCACTGTCCACAGTGACTGAACTCTGCCCACATGTCCCTCACAGCCCACCTGTCACGCAGTCCCTCCACAAGCCACACTATGACCTGAATGTCAGGTTTCTCTTGGGACCCTGTTTCCTGTAGAAGTCTTGCAAAAGAGGAGCCGCTCCTCTAGGGACATACAGGAACTTACTTTAAATTATTCATTTAGACTCCTCTCCTTGCCTCACTCGTCTGCCTAGTCCCACTAGAATGAAGAATGTGCTGTGCAGGATAGGAAGCAGGGCTTCCTCAAAATGTGAAGCCCTTGCCGGGCCCACACAGGACTAATTCTTCCATACCTTTCTACTCCTCTTCCAGTCATCAGCTTTCTCTTGGTAAACAGTGATGATTTTTGTGGAGAGGCAGCCCTTGGCCCTCAGAAGGGGTGGTAGAGAATACCCAAATGTATTCTCCTCCTGAGATGAAGACATTGTGATTACAGTTTTGATACAGGAGAAATAAGTATAATACCTAAACTGGCTAATGTCAGATACACTGAGCTCGTGTTCCCCAAAGTTTAAGAATGAATTCTAGAGAACAACAGAGGTTAAAAGTAGGAAAACTTTATTGAGAAAGCTCCTGAGACAGAGAAGAGGCCAGGAATGTGGATTGCCAGTGGGCCCACTTCTCAAAGGAGTTTTTATAGAGCAAAGTCATGAGGTAGGTACAACATGGGTTAAAACTATGATCAACCAATAAGATTACAAATACAGCTGCTTAGGTAATACTGATCCAATGGGGAAACAGGTCATGTTGCAAATGTACATAGAAAGAACAAAGACTTTCTTTAGAAAGGAATTGGCCTGGAGTCTTGGTCACCCCATAGGGTGACTAATGTCTATCTAGACTTTGGGTGATGCCAATTATCTTAATCCCTGGGAAAATACATAGGCCAGACATATTCTGTCTTTATCTTGAGGCCTGGCCTCCAACAGATGTGCCACTGGCCACAGTTGTAATATGTTTTCATCCGCCGCACTGTCTCTCTCAAGGGCCTAGCCCTGCTTGACTGCCTGGAATATTTCTACCTACCTCAGCTGCCTATAATAGTTTTTTGGACAAAGGTGATCTTCTTAAAATATAGCTCAGCAGAAGTTTTCTATAACAAACCACCACATACTATCTCTGTTTGTTGTTGTTTTTATTTGGTTTTATATTTCTTTTAAAACTTGAAAACATTTTTTATTTTGCATGCTTGTAGTTCATAATGTTTACACCGCTCGTGTGGAGCTGGCCCACATACACACACATCGTAATTTCTTTCCCATCGCCCTCCCTTCTCCTCCCTCCATCTCTTGATCCTCTTTCCTTCTAAGAAAGATCCATCTCCTCCCTACTTCGTATGCTCTATGTTTTGACTTTTATTTGTAATTTGGGTTTCTCTTGTGGCCATGGCCAAGATATTGCCCCTGGGGCTGTAGCTTACTGACTGGTTTTAGAGCATAATGTCACTGTACTCTCAATTGATTGGAACCAGCACTGATGTAGAATTCACTGTGGCATTTAAACAAGGAAGCCATGCAGCACCCCTGCCCCTCCAGCCTCCCTCACCATCCTGCATCTGTCTAACAGCTCTGCAGTCTTTCTGAACTGGGCAGGTACAGGGAGGGAGCCTTCTGCTGCTGGGATGCTCGGCTTTCCTGGTCTCTCTTCCTAACTCTGTAAGTTTCTAGCTTGTTTCCTGCAAGCTGAGCTGCTCAGAACACTAGACTTCCTTTTGGCATTTGTTTGCTTCAAATAAAGACATAAAGATATAGCCAGAATTACTTTTTATCTGGCTTCCTTTTTCCTCCGTCAATATTTCACCCCATAAGAGATTCCTTTCTCAATTTTTTTGAAAGACTACATATTTGTGTGTTTGAAAATTAAAATATTTTTAGCATGTCAGTAATCCTAGCTACTCAGGAGGCTGAGGCAGGAGGATCAGGAGTTCAAGCTGAACCTGAAAAACTTAGCAATAATTTGTCTTAAAATCAAATTTTTTAAAGTGGGCTGGGAATGTAGCACAGTGTGAAGGCCCAGGGTTCAACCCCCAGTCCCATAAAAGAAAAAGAAAGGAGAAGGAAGATTGGGGGAGGGGAGGGAAGGGGAGAGATGGAGATGGAAATTTTCTTCCTCTCTGCCCATCTCTCTTCTCACCTGGAGGAATTTTAACGCTTCTTGGTAGGCTGGAGAGAAAACCTAATCTGGCGTATAAAACAGTGCTTCCTCTAAAGTTCCATGTTTTGGGCTTTATTGAGAAAGTCCAGAAATGCCAGAAATAATCATTTGGGCACAAGTAATATTTCCATTTATAAACCAAGTCTCCTGAATAAAAGAAAAAGGTCATGTAAATTAATAAAATATGGATGGATTAAAAGATAATATAGTATCTGGGTTCTTAAAAGATTTGGATATTTAAAAATGTTAATAATTTAATGAGGGGCCGGGGAGATGGCTCAGTAGAATAAGTGCTTCCCTGGCAAGCACAAGGGCCTGA
>NDGN011512207.1:0-10348 GCA_002564285.1 Tympanoctomys barrerae
AATAAATATAAAATGATCAACTTCATAAGGAGAAAGAAACATATAAAATAGTATTCTCTGGTTGGTGAGACAGTTTGCTGTCTAATTTTCCTTAAACATCAGTATTTTAAACAGAAAGCCTTAAATACAACTTCAGAGGAAGATTGACTGTTAAATATAGTGAAATTTCTTTCACATGAAGTATGTACAAAGAAAGGCATGTATTTATGTTTTCTTGATAAGATGTCAAAATGTACCTGCAGCAAAACAAAAATCCATAGTAAAAATCAAATGAATTTCATGTGTTAGGTTAGATTTAATATTTCCTAACAATCGAAAGGCTAAGATTTTTAGAAGACTTTTAACAGATATGTCTTTAGCAGCACAGCTCCTAGTAACTAAAGCTCAGACGCAGCAATATGTTCATCAATGTATGAATGGTTAAAGGAAATGTACTATGTCTACACAAGGTAGCTCTGCCTGCCATAAAGAGGGACAAACCTAATCCTTTGTAGGAAATGAATGTATTTTAAGAACATACTGTTGAATGAAATAAATCAGACACAAACTTTAAAAAATAAATAAACAAATAAACTTCAGTCTAAATTTATTTAAGAGCAGCCACTACACTTTTCATCAGAAAGGTCAAGAAACATTACTTGAAATGTCACAATAAACATTACTTCAGAGAAAAGGGCAAGCACCCCAGGTAGGAAGGAGGTTGGACGAGGAAGAGCTCGACCTGTCCGAGATCTGTCCTGGAGCTGGTGTTGGGAAGGAGAAAAGAGATCCGGGATGACACTGTGGAAATGTTTGCATGGATTCTAAAAATAAGAAAATAGGGCTGGTGAGATAGTTCAGTGGACTAAGTACCTGATTTGGCAAGTGCAGGGACCAGGGTTCTATTCCCAGTCCCATATGCTGTGCTGGCCCTGCCCTGGGGCACCCTGAGTCAGTGATCAAACCCAGGTGTGGTGGCGCGTGCCTGTAACCCCAGCACTGGGAAGGCTGAAAACAGAACCACTATAAGCTGCACAGTGAGACCCTGTACCAAATACATGAAATAAAAATAATAAAGAAAGAAAAGAAAAAAAGAGAGGAGGAAGGAAAGAAGGAAGGAAGGAAGGAAGGAAAGAAGTAAAGAAGGAAGGAAGGAAGGAAGAAAGGCAGGCAGGCAGGCAGGCAGACAGTGAAAATGTGCAGTGAGATTTGTTTTAAGATGATCCTCAATGCACTGTTTGTCTTTGATTCGGAAGTGCCATCTCTGTCCATAAGATGCTGGACATTTAGTGTTGGGTGCTGTAACTCTAGACTTAGAACACTGACACAGGAGGACGTGGGGGACCTCAAGGCCAGGTGGGGCCACAGACTGAGTTCAAGGCCAGTTGAAATTACATAGTGAGCTTGTGTTTCCGAAACAAAAAAAGAATGCTGAGCAACTCTCCCTCCATCTTGGGTGTTAGAAAGCAGCCAGGGGCTGTCCTAAAGAGAAGCCCTACTCCAGGAAGCAAATGACAAAGGACGAGGTGTGGTGGGAGGAGTATGTGTGTGCTCACACAGGCAGTGAAGCATGGGCAAGCAGACGATGCCAAACGTTTGAAAGATAAGACATCACCTCTTAAAGTGTTTAAAAATATTAGATAACGAACTGGTTGGGAAGATCGTTTGGCCATCTGAACACCTGCCTGGCAAGCTCAAGGACCCAATTTGATCCTTGTTACCTCATGCCATGCTGGCTCCCTGCCTAGCTAGTCACTGAAACTGGGCGTGTGATACACACCTGTGATCCCAGCATTGGGGACGCTGAGACAGGTGGATCACTACGAATCTGAGCTGCATAGTGAGACCCTGTACCAAATAAATAAATAAATAACAACAAGCTTCCCATTTTTCTACTGCAGCTTTGCCTGCCTAAGCACCAGTGCTAGTGTTACTATTTCTCTTGCTATCTCTTATTTTAAAGATTGCTATTTGCATCCGAGCTGCATTGAGTACATTTGCCTGTCCAGACCGCATGGATTTGTTTCCTAGTTCATTCTCACAATGTCTTTTGTGTTTCTGCACCTTCACAGCTGTAGATGGCAAGTGACAACTTGGTTTCAAAAGCAAGCAGATGTGGAAGAGCCATCAGCAAAGGACAATGCCTGTTCTTTTAGGCCCTTTGCTTGTCCTCTGCTATGTTTGGGGTCCTGAGCAATTATACTCAGAGGTTCAGAATGTGTAACACTAAAATTGATCTATTTCTGCATCTTACTCTTTGAGGTTCTTTTTTGAGGTTCTTTTTTTCCTTTTCCAAAAATAAGGTGAACTTCATATCCATGGTCAGTTGCCAGCAAGTCCAGCTCCGAACATCGCCGGCTCAGCCACGAAGAGACCCAACAGGATTAAGTACCTGCTAACCAGATGAACTCAGCTCCTGAGGAGAGCAATCTGGGAGCTTTGTTGTTCAAGTCTCTCATATGTTTTGTCGTAGCTTAATGTGTTTGTCTGGATACTTGGACACCATGGTGCTAGGCATCATACAAATAAATAGAAATAGACATAGAAAAACAATAAAAAAATAAAGACTTGGGACATTGAAGAATGACACTGGTATCTGAGCACTATTTTTTTCTCCTTTTGCTTTCCAAACTCAGTGAGGGGGAAATTAAAAAAGAGACTGTGTCAGACGAGTTAGTGAATAATTTTTCTAACAGTGTTATTTTGCTGACACTAGACTATTGGAGCTCATTAGCATGCAAAGGCTATTTAACTCTACAAAATAGTGCCTTAGCTTTTGCTTTGCTGGGTATTCCTTACTTCTCAGCTCAGTACATCATTAAAATAGGGGGGTAAGACAATTAATATTTGGTAGCGCGACACAGTACAAAGGGAAGAACTGGAGTTAGGAAGACTTGAATTTCAATTTTGCCACAATCTTTCATTGTTTATGTTATGAATCCACCACAAGACTCAGTTTTCTTATCTCAAAAATATTCCTAGTAATGCCTACCTCAAATATTTGTGACAGCTTAAAAATTGAGACCCAAGCTTCTGCCATGGAGCCGGGAACACAGAAGTGGTTTCGGAGAGGTTGACTGTATTTCTCACTCTCTGCAACTTTAGGAATCATTTGGTTTTATTTAGTAAAATGAATGCCCAAGGAGAATGCCCAAGGAGAGGGAAAGATCTCATAGTCTCTGTTGCATGACGATTATTCACAGATCTTACAAGTGTCAGTCAGTGCTGCTATCCTCCTGCCACCAATCCAAGGCCAGTGTCTGTGCTAGACGTCCAAGGTGCGAATCTTTCCATCTCACTCTCACCAGGGCAACCTGCTTGGGTCTGCATGAAAACATGAATTTCAAATGGATATTACTGATCAATTAGCTTTCAGGACTCTGACATTCAAAAGTTAAAAGAGCTACATAATGCTGTCTAATAAAAGGAAAGCAAATAGAGATGCCTGGAGAGGACCCCACCAAAGGGGTGCATCTAACATTTGAAGTAGGAATTGCACAAGCATTTCACCTTTGTATTAAACATGAGTTTAGGTCTGGATGTATTATTTATTTGGGGGGTTGTAGAGAAAACAATAAAATATTAATCTTTTTCTCATTATTTTAGCTCTGAGAAGCATTGAATCCCTGCAGACTGGTGGGTAATAAACTTTTTTTGGTTAGCTCTCACTGGCCACCCTAAGGGGGTATGACTGGGATGATTTTGTAAGGAAGAGTCTAGAAGCCACGACAATACAATGCTGTCACTCAGTCAATAAAACAGATAAATAGAGGTCTTTATGTCATTCATTTAATTTTACATCCACTGACTAATATAATTTACCCAGCCACATGAAGAATACCTTTTCCTAACCTAAGAGAACAATTTGAAATAAAACTGTACATTTGTTGGTGAAAGAAGGTAAAGAGAAATTGAGAGTAACCATTTCCTGAACTCTTATAAGTGCTAGGTCTATTGTCAAGATTCTAAAATCCAAATAGAATCCAACATTGTGTGCAACTAATTTTCCTTGTTGGATCCTTATGCTTTTTGCATCTCTTGAACATCTTACACCACTATGTTGCTGAATAATTTTGCTGAAAGAGCAAATTCAGACATTCTGTTTTAACTTTGCACATAAACCTAGATCCTCAAATGTCATGTCTTCTTCTCCATAATCAAAATAAAGCTCTGAGAGTAATTGGTGGGAACAACCCAAAAAGCTCATGGAATGCTGGAAAAGATTGTTCTGGAGGCATGGGCTGGGCTGATAGCCCCAGGGTAGAAGCTGTCTATTCCAGAAAGAGAATTCATATAGCCGTACAGGCTCCTGGTAATGAATGTGTAAAACCAAACGGAATGCATAATGACAAAAGTTTGCATCTTTGGATGAGCTAAAGCTGCTTTGTAAACACTGGGCAGACTTTCTGGGCTGACAAATTAGAATCCAACTTGGGAAAACTCCACCAATCAATTGGTCAAGCTCTATGTGCTGAGTGCTTACAATGTAATTGGTGTGTGCTCTCAGGATTGTGGAGACTGTCAGAAAGGAATATCATGGTCCTACCCAAAATGACTTATTAACTAATTGGGAAAACAGGACAGACATCCACAAGAAATTAGGGAGTAATTAAGGCTAATGTATGGTCGCTGACTTGAAGCATTGTTGGAATTCTTAGGCAAATATGATCTATGTACGCAGAAAGAGTTGGGCAGGGTTTCATAGAAGAGGTTTGAGCTGAGTTTTCATGAAGAAAAATGGAAGCACAGGCTAAGTGAGCAGTATACACTGCCTTAGGAGCATAATGAGTATGGCTGTGAGGGATGCTGATGTGGTGCAGGAAGGGACAGGGAGATGGGAAAGGAGGGTGCAGGAGATGATTTGTGTTTGATCTGGCATGAGGGAGAAAAGTAGTGTAAAAACGTGAGCCAAGGAGTGGCCTGGTATTTGACACAAAAAAATTCTAGCATTGGTGCCTTTAACTTGATACTGATCTTCAAAAGATTTCTTAAAAAGATGAGTAAGCTACCTCTTCTCTAAAAGAAAGTGAACTACTATGGAGGGGTAAAGATTTGTATTCCAACTTGGTCATCAGAGCCACAGTTCCTTGAGGTCCAGGAAATAAACCAACATCGAGGCATTCGAAACGCAGTCCAGAGCTTCGTATATTATGGGCGCAGGGCCGGTCTCTGGCTCTGAAGTTCATGTGTTTGACTTTGATCAAGTCACATAGCTTCTCCAAATAGGAGACCCGCCTTTAGCCACCAACCAGTGGCACAATTATGAGTTGACCCTAACCATCCTCACCCTGTGCAATTCTTTCCTGTTGAGCATGGTCACAACCTCTGAATAACATAAGCTTATTATTTCCATGCTTATGTTGTATTACTGGCAATAGAGGATTTCGTAGATGTAATTAAGTTATTGATCACCTGACCTTGAATTAATTCAGAAGGAAATGTATACAACAGTGTCTAACCTGAATTCTGAAATGTGGGGCTGGGGATGAGGCACACAGAAAACAGAGACAGCTATCCGAGGAATCCTTCTGCTGGCTCTTATGGCATAGATTCCTTGGTTCTACAACTTGGAGGACATGATCTCAGAAGAGCTTGCGTTCCCACAGGGGCCACAGTCAAGCTGCTGCTTGGATTGCCGACGTGTTACCTAATGATAACAAGCACCTCAGGAACTCAGTTCCTGTCAGAGTTCTGACCTACAGAAGAGAGGTTAATTGAAGCCACAGAGTTGGCTCTCATTTGTTATACAGCAATAGCATACTAATACATGATTGAACACAGATAATGAAAATACTGCAGTCTCTCTGAGCCAATTAAATGAAATCCCATGAGAACTGAAAACAAGGCACTTACCACACTGATTGGCATGGAGTCAGTATGAAATAAATATCAGCTGTTGTTATTTTTCATGGTTTTATTAATGTGTTATGCATAGCAATAGAAATTAATAGACATCTCATGAGGAGCTGGGGGATGTTCAGTGTTTAGAGGAGATAATAATGTCTCCAGGGCCCTGCGCATGTGTGCTGCGCACGGTGACCAGCTACGTGGACTCTTTGTGTCAATGAAAGGGCCTCCTTGCAAACTCCAGCTGGTCATTGTGGTCAGAGCAGTAGAACGCCATCTCTCTGCATTAAAATCTCACATCTATGGCCCTAGCCTATTTGGTATCATTAGGAATCAATCACCAGAACTAGAGATTAATATATGCCCTTAACATAAAGCATTATTAATCCTCCACGTCAAGTGACATTTACAAAGATGATATCTGTTTCCCAAGGAAGTAAGCTCATAATATTTAGCTACTGGCATAACCCAGGCTTTCTAGACAGCCAGCATATCTAAATAGCAAAACTGCATATAAGCGCTGCAGTGTTCTACACATGGTTCAGCCAACCTCTGATGGCAATGGCAATGAGTTTCCATTCTAGGTCAGCTATGTGACTGGTGAGAGGTGCTTAGGGCAGATCTCGGGGTCTATTAGAGATAGAGACAGAGCAGAAAACCAAAGACAACAACAATGTAGTGATGTGTAACGGCCGAACATTCTAGAAACTGCAGGGTGAGGCAGCAAGGTACTGCAAAGAAGACTCTTAGCTCAGTCTTGGCTGGAATCAGAAAATGAAGTGCTGCTTGGGGATGGAATGCAGTCTTGACTCTGTATAAAGGGGCTTACTTGGACTTTATATGAGAGAAGGATATTTCAGACAGAAAGGACAGCCTAAGCCAAGTTGGCATGAGAAGGAATAGTGTATTTGGAAAATCTCTGCATAGAATGCTACAGTGGAAATGGCATTGAGGGTAGATCATAAGACGATACATTAAGAAGTTTGTCTTTATCTGATAGCAAGGGAATATTTTAAATATAGTTCAGATGAATTAAATTTTCATTTTCCAAAACAAATCTAACAGTTGCGTGCATAGAGCACAATTGTTCAGAGGCGGGCAAAATTGAAAGTGAGAGGAGTAGGTAGGGTAGCATGAGGTCATCCAGGAGACAAACACCAGCATGGTGTTTGGATCTAGAACGTTCTGACAGGGGCTGGGGAGATAGGTCAGCGGCAAGGTCCTGAGTTCAATCCCCACTACCAAAAAAAAAAAAAAAAAGAAAGAAAGAAAGAAAGAACATTCTGACTGACAGTAATGTGAAAAATAGCATAATTCCAAGAATGACTTAGAAATTCAACCAAATGAGTTAGTAATTGATTATATAGATGTAGGGGGGTGCACAAAGAAAATGATGATTTTTGTTTGGTATTCGACTGAATGTATAGAAAATTGTGCACACAATTCAGGAGCAGGAATATAAGGAGGGCAGGCACCTGACTTCCAAGAGCTCATGCAGAAATCAGGTGGAGACATCCACACAGCAATAACCAACACTTCTCTGGAGCAAAATTGTGGTCTAGAGTGTGCTGGGGAGGGCAGCCGGCCTGTGAGTACCCACAGACTCACTGCCCTTTCTCCCTCCTTTACAACATCCAGAGTTTATTTCGGGTGCCATCCCCTTCCCACTTAGTCTGTGTCTTTGGAAGAAGGTGATACTGCTGTAGGCTTCGAGAGTGGGGCCTGAGCAGCCCAAGCCCAGCGGACACATCCTCCGGACGCCATCTTGTCTCCTGCTTCTTGTCCCTCTCATCTGTATTATGTTTCCTTTTACTCCTCTTTGCCTTGCATCCTTCTCTCTGCCCCCCGTGATGTGCTACTTGGTACAGGGTTCTGCTTAGTCCTGTGCAAGTTCTGATGTGTTATGTCACTTACAAATTAGCAAGTTAGCTTGCTGGAGCCATTTCACAGACTGTGGGCATTGACACAGAATATGAAGCTCCTGGCTCAAAAAGAAAGGCATCTTATTACTGGCAGCAGCAGCAGTGGGCAGAGTATCACGGTAATTGCAAGGAGCCAGTTTGCACCTAGACATGCAGCTGGACGAGCACAGGAGTGGAAACCTGAATTTAGGAGATAGAAGTCTTTTATAATGGGAAAAGTTAGGGTGACTTTTGTTCAGGAGGAGGGCCTTGTGTTTTCCAAGCCTACACATACAGGTGCATCTCCCCAGAGGGAGATGTGATGTCTCTCTCCCAAGGAGGTAAAATGCTGGCTTCACACATAAGGTAGTTAGGAGTTGACAGAGCAGGAAAGAATACGAGACACCCACAAAGGACATTTGCTCAAGGCAAAAGGGAGCCTCGGCGTGTATGTGATAGCAGTCACATCCGGGAAGAACAAACCTTATGCCTGTCACCTTTGAGGGTAGGTAGAGGTGAAGCCTGCTGAGAAACCAGAGGAGGCCAGCCAGAGAGGAAGGAGCAAACCAGAATCCAGAGGAATGTTTTGTGACGGAGGAATGGCGCTCAGAGTCAAACACTGCAGAGGCCAAATCCGAGTCTCCGTGGCTTGGCAATTACAGGATGGGCTCACAGTGTGGGGCGGAGTCCAGGCTACCCTGAGTTGAGAGATGAACACGCGGAGGCAGTGGGAGGGTGCACTTCTTCCCAGCAGGCAGGGCCACCAAGAGGCCCACTTGAGGAAGGGCGACAACCCAGAGGTTAGTGACAGCATGAGGCAGGATGCTAAAGCCGCTCTTTATCATTTGACTGTGAAACAGGTGACCGATAGTGTGCGGGTGTTGGGGTCAGGTTGGCTTAAATTGAAATCCAGATCCCACAACTATAGTTGGATCCTTAGCCTACACCTCCATTGCTTTGTCTTTAAAATAATACCTAGTAATGAATAGATCTGCTCGTTGAAATCAAGTAAAGCTCCTAGAAGAGGACCTGCCATGTTGACAATAGATATTTTCTGAAACTAGAGCCCTTTGTCCTCTGCTGAGGGCAAGGACCAAGAGGGCAGGACAACCCATCGTACTGGCTCTTGGCGGGGCGCAGTGACGGTGCTGGGGAGATTTGACCCATGTCCCGCCATCTCCCATCAGCACTATGGAGGCAAAGGGACACATTTCCTGTCATGAACCAAAAATGGCCCCTTCTGTTTCATGATCTGCCCCAGGCATGCTTGAGAGCTGCAAGTCCATGCAAGGCCTGGCTATCATTTATTTTGGCTATTGTTTTCACAATCAAACAACCATTTCATGTCTTAAACTTTTTGGACAAGCTGTGCATCCTGTATTCACCTTAGATCAATCACCCTCTGTTCAGAGGAGGTAACCAAGGCTCTGTGACCAGCTGCTCTTTCCAGAATCTTCGCCCTTTCTCTCCTGGCTTTACACATTCTCAGAAGGCTTTTCTCAGTCTGCGAGAGGCCAGGGAGAAGACTGGAAGCCAAATTGACCACATAGAGACCCTCGGAGGCCCTGAATTCCCTTTTACTACTTAACATATAAAAGTGATTATATTAGATTGAAATTAAATGCGTTGCTCAGAGCATTTACGACATCTCATTTAAAGAAGTGCTGAAAATCCTTTAGAGAACACTGATTTGCAACCCCCAGCTTGTGTCACGAATGCAACCTTTAGTGCGGTGCTTGCTTAGTATCTAATTAAACCAAAAAGACAAATAAGTGGGTTTTACATTTTTAATTTACAAGCTTCCAAATATAATTGTTATTATTGTGCTAAAGTATGGCACAGCAGTCCGCATTTGAAACCTCATAATCTCCTTGTCATAATTAATTTTATAAATAAAAAGGTCTGTGCTGGGATAGGAAATGTATTATCTGGCTTTTTCTTTTTCTTAACTTAAGCATGGTTCTGGTGGGCTTTGTGATTAAATCATATTTTGTTGTTGCTTTTCCCTAAGATGAATTGTTACCTTACTTATGCCAGCAATTTTGCCCAATTATGATTTAGACTTTACAAAGTTCAATGTCTAATGGTTTTGCCAAGTACAATTTAAATCTTGTTTTCTTCCTGTCCTGTAATTTTGGAGGCTGATAGAATTGGAGTTTGTGTATTCTTGGCTCCCACGGAGTGGTCAGCGGGCACTGTCCAGCGCATCCCCAGAGCGGGACTTCCCTTCTGGGCACTGTTTCACCAGACAGTGAGCGTGATTTAGGCACCAGCAGCCTAGAGTCTGCAAAGCCTGGCTGCTTCTCTTCTTCAGAATATACGTGTTCTTGAGCTGGGCCTTTAGACTTTGAAGGAACTTCAGTTCCCACCTAACAAAAGTGCTCTGGGGAATGCCTGGAGAACCCTGGGAGATGGAAAGAGAAATGAACAGGGTGAGCAGTGACCCAGGACATGCCCCTTCTGGTCACCTGGCACCTAGAGACAAAGGCTGGCCCATGACCACACTTAGGGAAGCACCCAGGTTTACCGACATCGTTTGGCTTCCATGACTAGTACAGACATCGCTGTTGCACAGACCCATGTGTAGTGTCCAGGGTCATTTCTGGACATGTAGCACAGCA
>NDGN011512238.1:386-20913 GCA_002564285.1 Tympanoctomys barrerae
CTCTCTCTCTCTCTCTCTCTCTCTCTCTCACACACACACACACACACACACACACACATACAGAAGAGAAGTACCCCTGGGGTGTACAAATGGAAGCATGGAAGCATCCTGATCTTATAGCCTGGTCTGTTTGAAGGCAACACATACAGAGCACTCCCTGTGTACTGGGCACTATTCAAGGGCATTTCCATTAATTGAGTCACTCATTCCTCTTTCTGAGGAGGGTTTGGGGCCCAGATGCTAGAAACGCACTTCCCAGATCTGCTGAGGAACCCTTGGCCATGGGCCCCTGCTGCTGCACTGTGAGTCCGCCTTCTCCACGGACAAAGGCTTGGTCCCCCAAGGCTGGCCAAGCCAGTGATACAGCGTCAGGACACTGAGGCAGGCCACTTCCTCTGGCATACAGGAATCCTCTGAGGGCTGACTTTGACTCAAGAACTCCTCAAAATTTTACCAAAGTTTCCTCTTGGCCGCACTGCAGTATAAGGCCTTTTGTACCCAGCCTTTCTTCCCTCCCTCTCTCCTTCATGAGAATTAGGTCAGGATCGTGATCCCAGAGCCTCTTAGCTTCCTCCAGCTCCTGTTAGTGCTAACAGACACCAATCCCAGGAACTCTTCTGTGCATCTGACCTTCTCAGGGCCTTTGCTTCCTACAGAGTTTGAGCTTACACAATCGACTCTTCCTTTATTCCCAGAAATGGATGAGAAATCTGAGATGCAGAATGTAACTTGCCTGTCATCACACGATAATCTGACCCAGGGGGCCAGGTCTAGGGGTGCTCTCCTAAGCATTTCCTTACACAAACTTCCACTATTTTTTTTTAATTAATTAATTTATTTATTTGGCATAGGGTCTCGCTAGATAGCTCAGACTCATAGTGAGTCTCCTGTATTAGCCTCCCCAGCACTGAGATTATAGGCATGCACCAGCATGTCCAGCTTCAGGGGCTGGCTCCACGCAGGGCCAGCAGGCAAGTGGTACTGGGATTGAACCTTGGTCCTTGCACTCGGCAGGTAGGCGCTTAGACCACTGAGCTTTGTCCCCTGCCTTGCACTGATTATTATTGTGGAAAAGTAAGAGACCTATCTTATGATCCGGGGAATGAGGCATTCGATCATGGCTCACTGTACTGAGGGGGGCCTTGTGGGTCTAGAATTCCAGATGCTGGGCCTTGGGAAAGGTGGGCAGAGCACTTTCTAATGTGAGCCTATTCTTATGACTAGAAGGCATCATGGCACTGGTGTGACCAGCTGGCATTTGTGGGCAGAAAGAGCCACAGGGAGGAATGAGTCTGGTCATCAGCCATCCTCCAAGATGCCTGCTGTCTCTGGCTAGTGCAGCCTAGGAGGAGTAAGCAGGAGACAGCTTATGCCCTCGGTGGCTATAGGCACCCTTACTGTCATTTTGGAGCTCACTTGCCTCCCGGATTCTGGAGAGTTAGTCACTGAGGGAGGTGGAGAGGTCCCTGGTCCAGGAGTGAAGGCCATGGATGTTTCTGACATCACTAAGTCTATGGTCTCAGCAGATCAATGAATGCTCTGTTCCTCCCCTCCTTTTCACAGAGAGGATGTACAAAGATCAAAGCTTTCAAACCAAGCTCTTTCCTACAAGTGTAGTAGTACTTTGGAGATAATAAGAAAACCAATGGTCGGGGCTGTGAGACAGGCAGAGCTTCTGGCCAGCCGTCCGCCTGGTGCCAGAACAATCCTCACTTCTTTGTATGTTAAACACTGGGATTCCACAAATATCAGTGTGCACAAGCTCACTGGAATGGACTCTCCTGGCCAAAGAGGAAGGACAGTTACTCAAAAGATCTTAAAGTTAAGGGGAGTTATTCAAGGATCCAGTGAGATACAGGAGAACCAGCTAGGGGTTGAGGGGATGGCACCAGCCATCTGAGCAAAGTGCCATCATGATCCTCTTCTTTTTTTCCCCTCAGCTTTCAGCTTGCTGTTCAAGGCTGAGTCTGGGAGGAAGATGTTCGTGTGCTGAGCTTGCTTTTGGGACAGAAAAGGAAGATAAGGACTTTCAAAGTGGGCAGTGAAAGTCCTTCCAACCAAGAACTCTCAGAGGCTAAGGCCTTTTCCAAGAGGCTGGCCAGTTCTCCTAGATAGAACATGTGGGTGCCTGATAACCACAAGAGCAGATGCTCACTCTTGCGCTGAGGGTCTCCTTTGCTCAGGAGTCCCACAGCGACTTTCAAGGCACTAGGCTGTGGGCTGCAAGCTTGGCACCAGGAAGTGTCCCAGCAGGCTGTCTAGCTCCAGCAGTGAGAGGAACAGGGCACGGTGCGCTTGGCTCTCCTGGCCACAGGACTGCCCTGCCTGCCACTGTCATCCATTCTTCTCCCGACGGCTGGGAGGGGACAGGAAGCACCTGCCTTGGCTTGGCTTCCTCCAACACCAGCAGGAGCACAAAGGGGTCTATTTTAGGGACTGGCCCCCTGAATTGGGGCAGGGAAGGAAGAAAACAAAGCTGGGTTTTCTACTCAGCTGGTCCCAACTGTGGAGACTGCAAAGAGGCACATATGGGGGTCCTAGCACTATCCAGTAAGGGGAGGGGATGCCATACACTGGCCCCTACTTACTTTGGCCCATGCTTGCCCAGGGTGCACTGATTCACTACTTCTTCTGGGCCTGGGGAGGCAAGCAGAAGAGCTGGGGAATTCCTAGAGGGGTTGGCACCTGGGAAATGAGGTGGAAAGAGAGACTTGGCTGCCTGTAAGTCCTGCAGCAGCTTCTGGCCGAAGAGTGAGGGCTGCAATAGGAGGGGTCCCTCACAGCCACCTATACCTGCTCTCTGAGTGTGTGTGCCCAGTGTCAGGATCACGCAGCTCATAGGCTGCTGGTGGAGCCATCACTGAGAGCCAGACAGTACAGCACGCCCGTCCCACACCCGACGTCGGCCCCTCGCCAGTGCTTCCCATCTCTTATAGTGTGTCTCTTGACTCTTTCCTCATGGCACAAAGCCCCACACCTGTGGTCTATGCTGAGAGGAGGACATGGGCACCTGCTTGACCTGGCCATGCCTCTAGGCCCAGGCTGTCTTCTCATGCTGTGGCTAAAGGTAGCAAGTGGAGACCCTAGCAAGGGAGTGTGTGCTGGGGTTGGGTGACACCACTGGGAAGGGGAGGGGAGCTCAGAGCTGACTCTGGTGTGGGTCCTGCCAGGTGTCCAAGCTTGAAGCAGAGGAGGCTCTTGGGGGCTGTGCTGCTGGAACTCCACAGCATTTGGGGCTTTTTTTTTTTTTTTTTTTTTGTGGAACCGGGGATTAAACTCAGGCCCTTATGTTTGCCAGGCAAGTGCTTATTCTAGTGAGTCATCTCCTCAGCCCCTCATTTGCGGCTTCTGAAGGGCCTCACCTAGGGCTTCAGGGGTCTCTAGGAGCTTTCTTTTCTTTTATGTTTGCTTATTCATGTAGTACTGGGGACAGAACTCAGACAGAGCCTTTGCACTAAATTACCTATCTAGCACTCCCCACCCCTTTATTTTTAAGACCAAGTCTTGATAAGTTTCTAAGGCAGAATTTGATTTATGATCCTTCTATCCGGGTTTCCCAGAAGGTAGGGATTATAGACATACACAACCATGCCCAGCAGAGCTTTCATTTTTAATGTCCATTTGCCTCTGGTTCTCCTGAGTGGGCAAATGGGGTCAGATTCTCCCTGTGATGCGACCGTTCAGGGTCCTCAGCTTTTCCTTTGCACTCTTCAGCCATCTGGGGTCTAACTCTGTTTCTGTCTTGCCCTGTCTGTCCCTCCTGTGAGGGGGTGAAGGAGTCCTGTCCTCTCTCTGGCTGTCTTGTGCTACTTCTCGGTCTTCTCCCCAGAGTCCTGACTCTCAGCCCTGTGCCCCTCCAGCTGCAAATCCTGCCCTTTGCACGTGCATTTGGTACCGTTCAGCAGTCTCTTGGCTGCCAGCGCTGGTCTCCATCTGCCGTGGTGGCGTGGTGCCTGCTCACAAGATGGCATGCTATTTTTACCCAGCTTAGGTGCCAAGCCAGCCAGATGTTTTTCAGCAGCAAAGGGAAGCTGAGCATAGCTGGGGTGTGGAGGAAGCTTCCAAATGTCAACTCCTTGGGGGGCTCTGGGACGGGCTATGCCTAGTAGGGGCCACCTCCAGGAACCCTCCTTCCTGGCACCCGGCTGAGGCTCCAGCAGCACGCTCTGCTCCGGCTGCCAGGAAGCAAGCGCATGCTGTGCTGGGCCTGCTCCAGGGAGGAGGCGCCCTGGGTCAGCAGCCCCTGGGGGTGCGAGTGCTTCATCCTCCCACAGAGACCTGGCGGCTCAGCCCAGGTAATGATGCTTGCAGGGCTCCTGTGGCTGAACCAGCTGCTTGGAAAATTCCAGGTTTGGCTGACTGCCCGGGGTGCTGGCCAGAGCAGGCTGAGAGCAGGCGGTTGCTGGATCATCTTTCCCTCAGAACACTTGGGCCCAGGGTGCCAGCAGCCTCAGTCATTGCTGCCCTTCCACTGAGGAGGTGACCCCCGTCAAAACAAAGCCCTCAATGTCCAGCAGAGCATTGCATAGACCTCCCAGCTCTGTGATCTCTTGTCTTCTTCATTCCTATCCTCTATGACCTTGAACAAGTCCGAACCTCTCAGTCTCAGTCACCTATTCTGTACAACCTGCATGTTCCCTCCCTGCCAGGACTCAGCACCTGTGGTTCTAATTAGCTGTCGGGAATCAGAGATGTCACCAGGGCTGGCCATTCTGGGACCAGCAGGGTAGATAAGCAACCTCGGGTCTTCAATCCTGCTGTGTGTGAGCTTTGCCCCCTTTGTGAATTTCATTTTCTCACCCTTAGGGAACATTTTGGCCCCTGCAAATTACCTTTAACAGATTTACTCAAATCCATGTTGCAGGACAGAAGACCCCTTCTCCAGGAAGAAGGGGACAAACAGGTGAGATGGACAGGTGGTAGTCCATGCATGGTCCTTGTACCTCATTGAATGTGCTTGCCTGTCCCTCCTGTGTGTGGCCGAGAGATTTCCCCAGCTGGTCACGCCTGTCACTGGAACATGCACACCAGCCATGTGAGGATCTTCTGACATTTTGGACTCTGATTCTGTCAGTGAGGGAGGGTTTGTGGAGTCCAGGTGGCTGACATAATAACAGCTCATTAAAGTTCTCTGGAACGTGTGTGAGTGTGTGTGTGTGTGTGTGTGTGTGTGTTAGCTAACGTGGCAAGGGGAACCTGAGGCCGCTCATGAGCTGCCCTCCAGATGGGGAGATTCTTCGGGTGGGGCCAGTGGAATGAAAGGCATCCTCAACAAGGAAGAGGGATGCAGGAGAGGATTCTGGGAGATGTGAGGAGGCCCTCACCTGTTCCTGCAGACTTTGACCAGGAAGGAAGGAGAGGAACACCGGTGGGTTCTGGAGCCTGGAGGGAGTGAGGGGGTGGCTTCTCTCTTGGAGCGTCTGGAATGGCTGGAAGCCTGCTGATACCTTGATCTTAGATTTCAGAACTTCAGGACTCTAACAGGGATGCATATGTGTTGCTGTGAGTGGCTGAGTTTGCAGCAATTTGTTATAGCAGAAACAAATACTGTCTGCACCTGTCTCGGTTACTTTTCTTTTATTATTGGGACAAAATACCCAACAGCCAAAATTAAGGAAGGAAATGCTTATCTAGCTCTCAGTTTGTGGAGGCTTCAGTCTGTAATCAGCTGGCTCCAAGACAGAGTGGCACATGGCAGAGGGCAGCAGTTAACAGAGTGGAAAATAGCAAAACAGCAAGAGCAAAAGGGAGGAGTGGTGACAGTGGCGGCAGTGGTGGCAGCAGCAGAGGCAGAGGCAAGCCTCTCTCCCTTGCTCGTATTGCAGTCCTGCTTTCAACAGGCCTAGCACTCACACCCATAATCTCAGCTATACTCGCACCCATAATCTCAGCTATACTCACACCCATAATCCCCACATTGGATCATGAATTAGTCACAAACTCTAGAGGCTGCCCCATGACTGCCTGAGGCTTTGAGGGGACAACTAGACACACCCTAACAGCACTTCTGCATGCTTCCTGCCAGGCTGATGCTCTTAGTCCCAAACCACACTCTGGGCAGCAGAACCTGAGGCTGCCTCTGTGCAAGACCAGGTCCCTGGGGTCCTAGGGGAGAATCTGGTGGGGAAACCCTTCACAGTGGCCTCCGTGAAGGCCTGCTCTGTCCCTTGTCCTGCTCTATCTCCTTGTCTTCACCCAATCCTGTGCCCTGAATACATCATCTGAGGTCCCTTGGGTGTCTCTTGATCTGTTGCAAGTCAGGGGTTGCTGGTTTGTGGGCCACAGGCCCCTGAGAGAGCTGGGTATAACTGTAAGGATCCTTGTCCCCGCAATGAAATGCAACCTCATGCAAATGGTGTATTTTAGACATGTGCAGGTGCCCAAACAGGACTCCAGGGGCAGCTTAGAAAAGAGGGCTTGCCTTCTGGTCAACTGAGCCTTCAAGATCTTCTTTAAATACCCATCTTGTTGAAATCCCTGGCTCAGTCAGGGCCCACAATGCCTGCGCAGTCTGGCTCTCCTTGGCCTCTGTTCCCATCCCACACTAAGCTCCAGCCCCAGTGGCTTCTTCATGGCTTTCAGCACAGGTCTTTCCTGCCTTAACACTCTTAGGAGCATCTTTACTCTCTGGACCTGGTTTCAAAGGCAGGCATCTTCTCAGAGAGCCCTTCCCCAGCCACTCTGAGATCGGCTCACCAGAGTGGGCTCAGAGATCGAGCCACTCTCTTATGGCGCCAGGTTGACTTCTCAGCCTCTTGCACAGCCTGAGGTGCCTTCTTTATCTGGAGGGTCTGTGTGCATCTGTCTGTACCTTGGACTGGGTTCGGCCATGACAGGGTCAGGGCTTTTGGTGTCCTCTGGTGTCCAGAACACCCACACATGTCATGGCCCTAGTGACTAAGTGACTGTGTATCCAGCACCCCACAAGAAGCTGTCTGAATTGGTCTGTTATCCTCACTGGTGTGAGATGCCAATTGAGGGTTCACCACCATCTCCTAGAACCCTGGTCCCTACGTGCCCTCTCTCACACAGAAACCCTGTAGCTGACAGTAAGGGTCCCAGGGTCCCTTCACTTGTCCTCTCCCTTCTTTGTCTCCACTGTTGTTCAGCAGCACAGAAGAAAGGGTTTTGCATGCGCCCCTCCTCCCAGCTGAATCAGACCCCTCACAGGGGAAACAGCTGTGTGCTGGGCACCCGGACACCCTTTCTCTCTGTGGAATCTCCAGTCAGTGGGGCATTACATAGGATGACACTGAATGTTTGTATTTCCTTGAGTTTTATCCCCAGGACATTTGAGATGCACAGGAATTCTGGAAGCTGCTGGAAAGTCTGTTTCTGGTCTTCCTTCTGGCCAAGGAGCCAAACGCTGACTCAGATTGTGCTTGCTAGGACCACAGGGCAGAGTGCAAGAAGCACTTGCCTGCTGGTGGAGTGGTAAGAGACAGGGCAAGGCTTGCCTGCACTGCCTGGACACTTGTCCCTGGAGATGTTTGGGAGAGAAAGACTGCCTTTTGGGGTTGGTAGGAGTAAGGTAGTGAGGAGGGTGGGAAAGATCTAGGCACAGAGCTGGAATAAGCACTGGCTTGAGGGACTGCTTTGTGGTCAATATTTTCTACCACAAGCAGGACAAATCTTATTGACAAGGAAACTGTAACAGAAAGAGTTTAAGTAACTTGTCCAAGGTCATCTATTCAGAACTATGAACCTCAGTGTCTAGCTCGATTTTCTGCCTCTCCTCCTACCTTCTTGTTCCTCTTGGGCATCTGAGAACATTTCATTGTGCTCTGAGCTCTGGGAGGGCATGGACTCCCTTGATTCTGGCTGGGGTGGTTTTGGACCTGCCTTGGAGAAAGTGCACTGTGTGAACATGCATGTGAAAGTCAGGTAGAACTGTTGAAGGTTTGCATTCTCAGCATCTGTTCTCCTACGTCTGGCAGTGCAGCCTGATTGTGGAGAGTGGGATTGTCTCTTCATGCATTTCTGGTTGTCTTGCTAGTACTCCATGCTCAGCTCCCGGGCTGGTATATATGGCATGAGCCAGTCTAGGTGTCCTGTCTGTATGGCCACAATGACTGATTCAAGGAGAGTCAGTTCCTAAGCAGCCCCAACCTGAATGAAGTTTACACTTTTTAAATGGGCATTTAAAGAAGATCTTGAGTCTATCCAGCTGACTTTAAACTTGAGAGGGGTGAGGGTGGAGCCGTGCTTGGGAGTGGAAGGCCAAAGTGGAAGACAGATAGAAACTGAGTCCTGATAGCGTGATTTGAGCCTTGATTCAGCCATGCCTGAAGCTGAATCAAGCCTTTGAACCTGTAGCTATATGAACCCATATATTCCCCTTTTGTCTGCTCAAGGCTGCAGGAGCTGCTTTTGCTGTCACTTATAATGGCACGAGGCACTTAGTTGATCTAGGAACGGCACAGGTGGCAGGATATTGCAGGTTGGGAAGAGTAGTTGAGAGAGAAACACATGCTTGGCTTGACAGTGTGGGCTTGAAGAAGTGTCACTATCTCAGCAAGCCCGTGACATGCATCCAGCCAGAACTGATGGGACGTACTGACTTAGAGCTCTCCCTCCCTGACTCAAAAGGATGCAGAATATGAAACCACTTCCCCTAAGGGTCTCGAGAGGAAGCGTTGCTGGGGAGGGGCCATGTGGGGTCCCAGATTGGAGAGACCCAGGCAGCCAGACAGGGGTACTGCTCCAGCTACCAGACTCCCTGGAGCCCAAAGGATGGCAGCACGTGTGCTGAGTCCGAGAAGGCAAAGGAGGGCTGCGTGTTTTCAGACCTGTTTCCTTGGAGCACCTCCTGGGACAGCACTGAGAAGAAGGCACCTGGGGACTCTGAGAGCCGCCCTGTGCCACCGCAGGGTGCATGAGCTACACGGAGGCCTGAGAGGTGGCCATGTTGCATGCACAATCAGGCTGATCTGCAGGAAACGGAGGTGGCTCTTGATTCAAAGCCTCCAGAAATACTTTCTGTCCTTAAATCTCCCTGCAATCTGCTGGTGATAGAACTGAAATTCCCATGAGTAGAAGTGAGATTTGGGCTTGGAGCAGCAGCTTTCAGACATTCTCGTGAAGGAGTAATCCAGGGCTGTGCCACAACCAGCCTGCGTTCATTCACTTATTCATTCAACACCCACTGACTGAATACATTGTGTGCTCGGGACTGATCTGGGTGCTAGGGAGCCATCAGCCAATGAGACAGACATTCCTGGCTCAGGGGAGCACAAATTCTAGCAGATGGATGCAGACAAGGAAATAGATTTGGGGATAGTATGTTATGGAAGTGCTAAAATAAACAGTACACACTGGGGGAGGCAGAGCACAGGGAGGGATGCTGAGTCGGGCTTCTGGGTGGGCTCCTTAGGGAAAGGCGCTGCAGCAGACCCTTGACAGGGTGAGAGCCGGCTGGAAGCTGGCGGAAGAGGAATGTCCCAAGCAGTAGGGAAACGAGTGGATCTGCCAGCCTGGTGGAGTCACCACAGAGACTTCAGTCCAGCAGGGCCAGGATGACCCGTGGAACCTGGGGAGGGACCCGAGGTCCAGGAAGTGAAGTGCCCCATGGGCTCTGAGGTTTTCATGTGGAGGAGATTGAGCCACGTGGCATTTGAGCAGAGGTGGGATATGATCTGACTTGCTTACTCTGCACTTTAATACTGAGGATTGGACTAGGGCTTTTACACTGAGCTATAGCACCATTCATTTTTAATTTTTTTAAAATTTTGAGGCAAGTTTCCACTAAGTTGCTCAGTTGCCCTGGCTTGACTTCAGCTTGCAGTCCTCCTGCCTCTGAGCGCGGGGATCATAGGCGAGTGAGGCTCTGACTTGCATTTGAAGGCACTGCTCCTGCTGCTTTGTGGAGACTCAAATGCAAGGGCCCAGGGCAAGTGCTGAGAAGCCAGAGAACAGGTACCAGAAGCCAGGCAATGTCCTCAGGAAGAGAGGCTGGTGGCAAGCCCAGGGGTGCAGTGAGTGGAGGTGGGTACAGGCGCCAGACACACTTGAAGGTGACACCACAGGATGTCCCCACAGACGGGATGAGAGGAGAGGCTGAGTTGAGAATACTTCTCAGCAACTTTGAAGATGGAGTGTTGATGGAGAGAGGTTTGTGCAGTGTCTAGAAAATACCAAGCCAATGTTTAAAAATGAGACCAAGCTTACTTTTTAAAAAGAAGTCCATATTTGTAGCCACTCATGACAAATGGGAAGATCAGGAAGTTGGGCCCCTGGCTGCCTGCCTGGCTCATCGGCTGCAGTCACCTGGCAGGACCTTTCAAGATGGACGAGGGTCTTCAGATCCTCCCTTTAGAGCACCTGCCTGGCCTCTGAGGGGTTTGGCTGGGGGAACCTGGGACCACAATAAATAGCACAGTGGTCCTCCAAGTGGAGCGGGCATCAGAATCCCCCAGAGGGCTTGTTAAAACTGTGGCGCTGTGTACCCTTCAGGGTTATGATTCAGGAGGGAAGGTGACTTATACCTGAGAATGCCATCTGCACAGCCTCCCAGGGCCTGCTGACACTCTGCTGCTGGTCTGGGGACCACACAGAAGAAGTGGGTCCTCCCCATTTGCGCCCCTCCTCACATGTTTGGGGCTGATGTGCCATTCCCTCATGACCTGGGGATGGTCTATCAGGTGGACGCACCATGAAGGGCCTGGGCGGGGAGATGCAGCTCTAGTTGGGGAGTCTAATCAGCTGGGGGCTCAGAAAGCTTGGGAAGAGGGCGTTCCAGGCTTGGAAAGCCAAGCTGGGCTTGCTGTGTTGTTTTGCTTAAGCTGGCTTTTCTAGGTCAGGGTCACCAGCAGCTGATGTCAAAGACCCAGAGGACGAGCAGCAGGACCGTAGCAGGAGAGAGCCTTTTCTAGACTCCCAGGGAAGGATAACTAATTCCCAGCAGCCCGCCCAAACTGCTTGCACAGGCTTTCTTATTTATTTCAATTAAGCTTCAGGCTCATTATGCAGCCACAGGGCTCCATCTTCCAAGGGGGAAGCAGGAATCACATTTCCATCTGCTTCTCCAGCGTGGAGCGCCCTGGGGCTCAGGGCTGCGGTCACTGCTGCTCAGGGCCGCTTATCCAGGCGCGGGAGGCCAGGGAGACTCGAGCTTCTTCGCATGGTTCCCTGGAAGGGCAAGAATACAGCCCATGTGTGAGGAGTGGCAGGATAAGCATTGTGCTTTCTCTCCTGACAAAGGAAACGTTTCTCTCTACATCTGGTTTGCATTTTTCTTTAGAAATCTGCCAGAAACAATTGTGAAAACAGAACGCAGCCAAAGCTGGAAAGAAGCTCGCCGTTGCTCTGGAATTCTCCATCTGTCCTACTGGGCCCCATGTTAAGGCTGAAGGAATTCCTTCACGTGAAGTCATCAGGCTGCGGAAACCTGGCAGGCGGTCTCTGGGCACGTTCTCACCTTTGCACATGGACTGTGGGTCCTTGTTCCCCGAGAAAACGCCCTGCAATCCCAGCCCTGGTGAGCCTTGTCCAATCATGTGTGTGTACCACCAGGATTTGTCACAGTTCTCTTGGTCACAGTGCTGTGTCAGGGCTTGATATGGAGCAGTACAAACAGGGCCACCATTGTGAGATGCCCACGGCCTCTAGGGGTGGCAGGCCATCCACACACACACTCTCACTGACTTCAAAAGGGTCACCTGTGTTGTTTCCTGGGAAGCTGTGCTTGTCCAAGATCCATGGGCAAGCACCTGAGATTTTCTACCTCTCTTCCATCACAGAGGCGGAGTCCTGCTATGCCGACGGGTGTGCCCTTGGCACCATGCGAGGTGGGCAATACGTGGGCTGTGCTATGCCCTGCTTGTGGCGTGAGCTCACCCATCTGTTGCTTGGGTGGCTGTCACAGGAGAAGGGTAGCTGTTGCAGGGGAAGGGTGGCTGTCACAGGGGAAGGCTTCTGGGCATGACAGCTCTATACACTGACTTGGAGAGGAGGCAAACTGTGGTGGCCTGTCCTGGCCCACACTGTGTGCAACACCCTCACAATGACATACAGGTTGTCAGAGAGGGAATAGTAGAAACCTCCCCTGAGCTGGGCACCCAGAAAAGGCCCTTTGAAGTGGTGAGGCGCTGCAAGATAAAGAGAGGCATGAAGCGGGGAGCAGAGACCAGAGTCCTTGGGAGAGGACGTGCACAGGCCCAAGTCCAGAGGAGAGAAGGAGCGTGGCCTGCTAAGGAAAGTGAGGACATCAGAACATGCAAACGTTCTGTGCCTGGACAGAAGAGGAGCGCAAAGTGGACAGATGGCAGGGGCAAGTGGGTGTCCTGTGGGGAGTGGGCGACCTGCTGCTGAGTTAGCGTTAAGGGTGTTTACCTTGTCATGCCTGGAGCCTTCTTTTGTGGATCTCGTTTCAGGGCAGGGTTGGCATGTGTGGAAGTGGTGTTGAGAGCTACTGCAGTGGCTTGGGTGGGCCTTGGTCTGCTATAGTGCTATAGCTACAGACCCCCAGCTAGGTAGCTTGACAGAAATTCATCATCTCACAGGACTGGAGGCTAAGGTTGAGACAAAGGTATGGGCGGGGCTGCTCCCTCTGGGAACTGTGAGTGAGAATCTGTGTCGTGGCACCTATCAGGGTCTAGTGGTTTCTTGACTATCTTTGATATTCATTGGCTTCTGCTCCACCAGCCCAATCTCTGCCTTCACCTTCACACGATGTCGTTGTGTCCACATATCCACCCTAAGACCCTAGGAAGGTTGGATTGGAGGCTACCCCAATGGCCTCATCTTAACTTGATCATCTGCAAAACCCCTGCACCCCCATAGGGTCATAGTCACAGGTACTGGGGGTTAGGGCTTCAGCAACTTTTGGGGATCCATGTTGACTTGTCGCAAGGTCCTAGAGTAGTTGCTTGCAGCAGGTTGGTGTGTGTGGGTGAATGGAAGACAGCCAAGGTCTACTGGAAAGCCGAGTTCAGCAGGATGAAGTGATAGATTGGATGTGTGGTGCAGGGGAGAGAAAGATTTGGAGTTACACTATCCACACTTGAACAGGAGAGGGCTTGGAGATACCTATGGTGTGAATGTTGGTGAGTATTGAACTTCAATACTCAATACTATGGACTTAAGAGGTCCATATTGGGGCTTTTGGGATGTGATTGGCAGGAGGGCTTCACGGGCTCCCAGCCTGTCTTGCACTGTGAGGGGACACACTATGGTGCCACCTTCAAAGCAGAGTGGGAGACCCCTAGGTACTACATCCACTGGTGCCACCATCTCAAATTGCCCACCCTCTAGAGTCAGGAGCCATCCATTTCTGCTGTTTATAAGTTACCCAGGTGCAGTGTTTTAGTACAGCAGCCCCAGCAGACTAAGACTGGGTTTTGCTAACATGCACAGGGTGGTGCAGCGGGGCCTGGGATGCCTGGAGATCCTGCACTTCTAAGAAGTCCCAGTGAGGCTGAGACTGGGCAGGAGGCTCAGCACAGTTTTGTTGAGCAGGTAGAACTTAGGCTTTGCTGTCCAGTATGCTGGTCAGGAGCAACATATGGCTGTCAAGTATTTGAAATGTTGCTAGCCCAAACTGGGATGGGCTATACATGGTGTGATAAAAAATATGGTGGCTTCAAGGTCTTAAAAATTTAGTACAAGTGCTGGCCAGATAGCTCAGTGGACTAAAACGCCTGCTCAGGCACAGCACAGTGGCTGGGGTTTGATCCCCAGTGTGCTGTGCCAGCCCCATCCCCGTAGTGCACTGAGATAGCAACTGAGACTGGGCATGGTGACGATGCCTATAATCCCAGCACTTGGGAGGCTGAAAACAGGAGAATCACTATGAGTCTGATTTGTGTAGTGAAACCCTGTAGACCCTGCTCTAAATACATTAAAAATTTATCATTACAGAAACAGACACACTTATCACTAATCCCCATTGGAACATTTCAACTCACTTCATATATACTTATCCAACTGTCTTTGCCACTTTCTGAAGCAGTTCTAGAAGTCCCCATTCCCGAGTGCCATTAGTTATACTGTTGTAACTAGTGGGGTGGCCTGAGTTGATGGTTTACCTTTCATGGGTGTTTTTAACTTTGGAGAGGAGACAGAAGTCACACAGTGCCAGATCTAGTGAATGTGGTGCATATGGACACATTGTGATGTTTTTATTAGGCACAACTTGCCATAAATGTTGGATCAATGAGGTTTGACAAAAAGTACAAAGAGTGCTTAAATTTTTATTACAGTAAAAGATACATTGCTGTTAATTCTTCTCTAAATACCTAAAATACTCCCCCACCTCTGAACACACTCATCCCATCATTCCTGGCAATGCATTTTTTGATTACTCCTTGGAAGTGTAGACTATACACCAGAATTTAAACTTTATCTGAAACAAGATTTTAAAATAGTAAATTAATTAATTTTTACTATTGTGACATTATACTCTTTCAAATCATTTAGGGGCCAAATAAATAATACCATTAAAACTAATTTCATCTATTTCTTTTACTCTGTGTAGTGTGGCTACTGGAAAAATTAGTGATCCATGTGGCTCTCATTAGACTTCAAATAATGTGTCTCTTGGACAGCCCTGCTTCCAGCTTCAGTCTCTGAAACCTTGGCTCCTGCACCTCCTTCTTCTGGAAGCTTCTTGACCACTCGGCTGAAGATGTTTCCCACAGGCATTTCTTTTTCAAAGACTATTTTCATTCACTTATTATTCATTGCTTTGCTTGGTGGCTACTTGGGTCCACATCTGTTCACAGGGAGAGTCTGGAGTCCCCCAAGGGCAGATGGCTTCTCACTGTTTCTCCCACAGCCCATGGCATGGAGCCTGCCACTCTCCTCACAGGCAGTGACCACTGATGAAGTGAGTTCTGGTGAGGCTGATGCTCTGCTGAGGGTTCCTGGAGGGAATTTGGCTGAGGCCAGGGTAGAACTTGGTTCTTGAGACTCTGCCTGATGGGATTTGGCAGAACCGCACATGGAGGCTCCAAAGAACCCTGTTTTTGGACAGAGAGTGGGAAGCTAGATTTGTGGTTCAGAGGGTGTCCCCACATACCTTCCCTGCTCTCTGCCCTCAGCCACAGGTCTGCAGGGGACAGGGACCCTGAATCAAAAGGCCTAGCAGGTTGGCAGTTTCCTTCTTTCCTGCATTTCCCTTCCTGAGGCAAGAAATCAGTAGAACCTGCATGCTATACCACAGGAGTGACCCTGGCATTTCTCTCTGTTCCCCCTCTCAGCCGCTGTTCTTCATGCTTGGCAGTCTTCTGGGGTCCTGGCCCAGGTCACCCCTTCTTCCGGCCCTCTGGGCTCCATGCCTGGTGCAGATCCAAGCCTCCCTAGCTGGGGCCTTCAGTGGCTGCTGCTCTTTCTCCCCGCCCCATGTCTGGCTTTGGGGGCCATTGTACATGGGGTACCTCAAAAGCCAGCATGAGACAGAGTTGGGTGCTGGTACTGTGAAAGAGGCCAAGATTGGGCAGAGGGTGAAGTCAGGCCCTATAAATCCTCAGGCCTTTGGAGAGCACAGGGCAAGTGTTGCCTGTCACCCAGCCATCCTGGGCTGGCCTGGCCTGGCCTCTATGGCCTTGTCTTCTTCGGTGACCAGGTGTGGGCTGCCTTAGGCCAGACATGAACTTAGGTCATGCTTCTCCTGGACAGGTGACCCAAAGGAGCTGATGTCTATGTAGGCTGCTGATGTCATTCCTACACAGCCCTTCCTTGAGATGAGATCACAGGGCCCTATGTCCGAGGTGAGGGGATGGGAGCAAGTGTGGATGGGAAGGTGGTTTTGGGATATACCGAAAGGGTGACTGCAGGGAAGATAGACACAGAAGGGATTGCTGCAGGGGAGAGAGACAGGGAATGGGCCACTGTCAGTGCAGGGTTCCTGCCAGGAGGAGCTGGGCTCTGTCTCCTGGCTGTCTTCCCAGGACACACTGCTGAGGGTGGGTATTCTGGCTTTGCTACCTGTGCAGAGGAAGACAGGTAGTGGGGCTGCCTCAGAGCTTCTGACACAGGGTTCCTGAGGTGAGTCTCCATTCCTGCCCTCAGAAGTGTTAGGCCCAGGGCTTCAGAAAAGAAGCTCCCTGTCTTGTTTATTAGTGTCTTCTGCACTTAGTGGTCGGAGTCTTGCCTGTCCTGGCCCACCCTTTTCTGGTGCTTGGACCTTAGAACATGTTTTCCTCAGCACTGCTTGGGCAGAGGGGCCTGTGGGCTGGGAATTCAGCACGGCTAATTGTATGCTGCCATTGCTAAGACCTCCATTCCCAGCTTGCAATGACAGGGACAGGCACGGGGTCTGGCTGGTCCAGGCTCCTCAGCACCTAGCGCAGAGTATGTTTGAACCCAGACCTCCCTGGTGTCCAAGCTTGGGATCTATACTAGAAATGAGGCAGAGAGGAGGAAGCAGTTTGGGGTCTGCAAGGTGAAGTAGCATGGTCAAGAGGCTTACATTGGCAGAACTGAGTCCTATTTCCTGGTTGGGCTGGCAGCCCATCTTTTTTGGGGCCAGGGGCCAAAGCCAGTGAGAGCCGCATTGGCCTGTGGTTGAGACAAACCCCTGTGGGTCACAGGACGGTAGCTGCTGAGGGCCAGTCCTCAGCCTGGTAGACTCACTAATGTTTCTGGATTTTCCAGACTTTTCCCTTAAAGAGCACCTTGGACTCTGGGGAGGATGTGCGGAACTTTGGTGAAGGATTCAGTCCTCTTAGAGCCCCTTGCCCTGAGCACATCCTCCTCCTTGGCGCCTGACCCTCACTCTGCAACCACTCTCACTGGGAACAAAACTCCCTTCTAAGCCCTCACAGCCAGAGCTGGGAACTTGAAACCGCCGTTTGTTCACCTCCAGAGACTTCCAGTGATGGAGCCAGTCTCGGGAAAAGAGGGGAGCTGAGGTGAAGTGAAATAAAGCCCTCCCCATAAATGTCATTTTTATGGGGCCATTAGCACACTAATCTTCTGTGGGATTCTGCCAGGACCTCAGATGCCCAGCCTCAGCCAGATCCCAGGAAGGTAGCCAAGGTGCAAGAAAGAGTAGCTGTCCCCCTCTGATTTCCGTAGGCTTTGGAGGGGTGTGATTTGGGGAGCTGAGATGCGAGGGGGGCAGAGGGAAGGAGGAAGATTACTGAATGAAGAAGTGGCGCTATTGTACAGGGAGGAAGAAAACGAGAAACCCTGGGGGAGAGGAGAAGTGGGGCATGGCACCTGTGGTCTGGGCTGCCTCATGGGTGGGATGACCGGCCAGGGCTGGCCGGGATGCGGGACACTGCTGTGGGCAGATGGGCAGCAAGCAGCGGCAGGGGCAGGTGGAACACAAGGGCTTCCTGTGGCCAGATTTCCACGCATGTCTCACGTAGTCCGCACAGCTGTGCTGGGCTGCATCTGCTTGGCCACGGAAGCAGTGGTACACTACAGACGGCAGCTCTGGGGCTTGCGGCAGGATCTCCATGTGCTCCTCACCTTCCCTGCACTGTGCTCTTCATTTTCCATCTGATGGCTTGTTGTATCTTTTCCCGCAAGCACCCTGTGAGGAGATTCTCTGGCTTCCTGGTCAAACCCTGACCTCTAGCCTCCCTGCGCACACTCTATTTCCTGTGACTGCACATGCCACTGCGTATGTTTCAGAGAGGAAGCACCTGAGGCGCACGAGGTTAGGTGGCTGGTCCGATGCTCCACAGCAGACAGGGCTTGACTAGAGGAAATCGGACTGCTTCCTGGATCCCTGTAGTGACCACGGGGTCTACTGCTCCTTGTGGTGCTCCGTGACCGCCACAGTCACCCTCACAGGCATTGCCCAGTACCCCGCGGCGGGGTGGTGAACTCATCCTGTAAGGAGTGCGAGGGGAAAGAGCTGAGGCTTCAGGGGCCCCCAGTTTTGCCATTCTGCCTTGTGTGGACACCCTGGAAATGAGCAGGCAGGGCCATGTGCAGTTAAACTTCATTCACAGAGCACTGGCCCGTAGGTAGAGTTGCCAGATCAAATATTGTATTTGTTACATCTGGCAACTTTAGTGAATAGATTTGAGCATGACCCACAGTTGGCCAAATTCTAGTCTAGTGAGTGCCAGTTTTTTTCTTTCCTTTTTGAATTTTACAGACATTTGCTTAATTCTCTAGGAAGAATCAGTATGGAAGGAGTTATTACCATTTGACAACAGGAAAGGCAAGTCAGAAAGATGAAGTAATCTGTCCAATTTATACAGATGTTAAGGGCAGAGCTGGGTTTGGAGCCTAGGCCTGTGACCCTGTACCCTCAAGTAGTGGATTGTATCCCCAAGCGCTGAAGCTCTTACATGACGAGCCACTGCTCCTAGCAACCTCATGAAGCCGCAACACTTCATGAGGCCAAAAGCAAGGACCTCCCTTTTTCCCTCCTTGTTCCTGCCTTTCTGAAAGCAGCTGTTTCTATCTGACTCCACCTGATCAGTGAGGGAAGCAGGGCAGAGGATAAAGAGCCTGGCAGGGGCATTTGTTGTGGCTCTGTGCTTCCTAAACACAGCCTCATGTGAGTGGCTTTCTTAGAGAATGTGGCAGTAATTATGTGTTCCTCATCTGAGCTGACCCCCCCTGGGCTAGCGCAGCAGGAGAACTGCTATGGGGCCACGGACTCTGCCCCTGAGACTGGGGCTGTTGGTTTCCTCTGGTAGTGGTGGGGTGGGCTTATCTCCCAGGGGACATTTGGCAACATCTGGAGATATTTTGTTGTCACAGTGCAGGGTAGCATGCTGTTGCATGAATGAGTAGAGACTCGTGATGTCACTTGGCACACTACGGTGCGCAGGCCAGCCTCTCACATGAAAAATGTCAAGGGTGCCAAGGCTGAGAAACCCTGGTCACTGGGCCAAGTCGTGAGTGTAGTAATGTTTGGGTATACTTGCTTCTGCCTTAGTCCATTTGTTCTGTTACAACAAATTCCTGAGGCCAGGGAGTTTATAAACAATAAAAATATTTGCTTTCTATAGTTCTGGAGGCTTAGAAATCCTAATCCAAGTATTGAGTGGGTCAGAGTCTCATGAGGGCCTGGTCTTTGCTTCCAAAATGGTACCTTGACTGCCACTTCTTCTGGAGGGGGCTGATGCTGTGTCCTCATGTAGCCAGAGGAAAAAAGGGATGAAACTGTCCCTCAAGCCCCTCATTTACTTATTTTTTATTATATTTTTTATTTATTTGGTACAGGGTCTCACTATGCAGCTCAGACTCCCAGTGATTCTCTTGTTTTCAGTCTCCTCAGCGCTGGGATTACAGGCGTGCGCCACCTTGTCTGAACTCACTGGCCAGCTCAGCGCACCCAGGGGCCAGGCCAGCACAGCATGGGGTGCCAGGGATCAAACCCCTTCCCTGTGCTTGCCTTAGCAGCACATCAAGCCCTTTTATGAGGGTCCTAATGCCAGCCAGATGGGTCTGACCTCTTGATGCATCACTTCCTAAAGAACTCACCTTTTATTCCTATCAAACCGGTTACTAAGTTTGGACAACAGAGGCAAGTTTAGTCCTCTCCTTTGTCTCTTGACCTTCCACTACCACATCTCTACCACATTTCTTGGAAGGCAGAGGATTGACCAATGAAGGTTTTATGGTAGTTGCTTTCTTTTCTTCCCTAATTTTTCTCTCCCAACCAAAAATGCATACCCCATTGGCCATACCTGCTACCTCCATTGGGGTCTAAGCAGACAGAGGAATATATTCCACAGAGGAACTGAATGTGGGTCAATCCACTTTCAGGCTCAGGGAGGAAGTAGGTAGTTGGAATCCAGTGATCAGGATGGCCCAGAAGGTGGGGGTCATGCTGGGCTGTCTTTGGGGATTGACATGTGGAAAACATTTACTGTAGAATATACATGAGACCCTTGAACGTCCCCCTTCCTCCTACCTCATCTCCTGCCAGGACCACCAACTGGACACAGGGGCTCCTTCATCCCAGGAACTTGGAGATACAATCTTACAGCTCTTTACATACCTGCCAAAGGCAGGGGAACTCAGCAAGCTGAGGCCTGGCCCACTGGTGCCCTCACCACAAACAGAAGGAGTGGGTTTTGGTGTTGGGAGAAGAACACCAAGTGCCCCCCAGGGTCTCCTGAGAGGGACCTAGAGTTAAGAGCTGATATGATCCAAGATCTCCATCAGTTTCTCAGGCAGGACCTCTTATACTTCTGTTCAGGAAGAGCCCAAGGCTCTCAAAGGTGAATCCTCAGAGCTCAGTTTACTTGCTTTAGCTTCTCTCAAGCTGCTGAGCAAGCAAACCCAGGCAGGGCCTACCCCAAGCTCAGAATCAATCTGTGAGGGAAAGAGGCCAGGAGATCCAGAACTGCAGTTTTACCAAAACTCCTGAGGTCCTTCTGTGCTCTGTAGTCAGAGCTGCTGCTGCAAGACCTGCTCACACTGGCATGGTTTTGAGCCTGGGTTCCTGTGCGGCCCTCCCTGTGTTGGTAAGCTGTGGATGGAGCTGAGGCGTTGCCATCCTCTGTTTTGCAACAGTTTCCTTCCAGTGTGGGAGGACATCCCATGGGTATGTTAAATTGATAAACTAGAGTCTTTAACATAGGAGGAAAATCAGCTGTTGTTTTTCTTTTTC
>NDGN011512255.1:0-10177 GCA_002564285.1 Tympanoctomys barrerae
TGCTCTCTGTGAAAGCCTGAGAGAATGTTTTCTCTCCATGTGACTCTCCTTAGGCATACTCTTACATCATCGATCACTTTCCTCTTTGGCCCCATAATCTCCTTGATCACAAAATTTGTTGTTTTTTGTTTTTTTAAATGTATTTGGTTGTTGCAGGGCCTTCCTATGCAGCTTGGACTTATGGTGACCCGCCTGTTTTCAGCCTCCTCCGCCCTAGGATTATAGGCCTGCTACTGTACCTGGACTTTGGCTGGCTCAGCAGCCCTGTGCGCATGGCTGGAATGGCATGTGATGCTGGTGATGGAACTGTAGTCCCTGCGCTTGCTTAAGCTTGCCTAAGCAGGTGCTTTAGTTTGCTAAGCTGTCTCAATGGCCCATGTTATATCTTTGGGTAAGTGAGGAATAAATATTTCCCTCTTCCCTCAGCTTGTGAAGCCCCAGCTGTGGCCAGTCTCTGTCCCATTTGCTGGGTATCCATGTGCAGGTACCCTTGTGGGATCACCTTTGGCACTATGGATAGGCCCAAAGGTGATTTTTATGTTAAAATGAAAATACTTTTTCTAAGATAGTCTAGACAGTACTTTCTTGGGGAAATAATAAAATTCCTTCTCAGAGCATTCAAATTTTGAATAGGTATGTATTTTAAAAGTGTAGTTTGGCCTCTTGTCCTTTCACTCTGGTTTATCCTTTCAGCTTATGTCTCTGTTATCTAACATCCACAGAGATGTATAAAGGTTTGGTCTAAGTACAGAGAGCAAGAGCAGCTTTGGTAAGAGCGTTGTGTTCCTGAGAGTCAAACGCAGTGATTGTTAGACTAGGCTACCTCTGAAAGAGTGAAGGTACAAAAACTGAGGACGCTGAATAATGTATCTTTTAGGGATTTTCACACAAAGGGTAGCAGCACATTTGTAAAGGTTGAATAAAGTAGTTTTCTTTTGAGTTAGTTTTGACTTCTGAATACTTCAAGAAAAAAAAAAGCATCAGTGAACTCCTTATCAGGAATGTTACAGAGCACCATTAATAAAAGCGCCTTCGTTATGTTTTGGTGCTAAGATGCCCTTTATATGATTGGAGTTTTCACACAGATCTCAGGCTGTTCTGGGACAACTTATTATGTTGAGCCCTGTTTCCCTAGCTCGCGTGTTCTCTGTCTCTTCCTCCTCCTGTGTCTGTCTCTGTCTCTTCTTGTCTGTCTGTCTGTCTGTCTGTCTTGATTTCTTTTCATCTCTCGAAGAAGCCCTCATTTTGTCATTACATTTTGCTCTGAGGGTCAGTATTCTTGAGTTTCTTTCCCCCAATCTTCGCTGTTTCCTGAGATAATCTTATCTAAATTCTCTTCTTGCTCCCTTTTTATTTTTCTGAAGAGACTTCCATGATATATATGAAAAAATATATTCATCGTATATGTGTGTGTGTGTGTGTGTGTGTGTGTATTTGGGTCTCATGACTCAGCATGGACTCGTAGTGATCCTCCTGTTTTCAGCTTCCCCAGCGCTAGGGGGGAAGGCTTGCCACTCACTACGCCTGGACTCTAGCTAGCTGAGCCCTAGGGGCAGGGTTGGCTCAGCATGTGGTGCTGAGAGTTGAACTGCAGTCCTTTGCTTGCCTAAGCAGATGCTTTAGTCTGCTGCACTATCTTGCCGGCCCCTATTTCTTTTACATTTCATTTTTAAATTAAAAATAGGTCTGATTGTATCATATTCTGGTGTTTGTTTATTTGGTACAGGGCCTCGCTATGTAGCTCAGACTCATAGTGATCCTCCTGTCTCAGCCTCCTCAGTGCTGGAATAACAGGCATGTGCTACTGTGCCCAGTTTCTGTGGCCAGCACTGCATGCGGTGCCTGGGATTGAACCCTCATCCTTGTGCCTGCCAGGTGGGTTCTTAGACTCCTGAGCTAGCTCCCCAGCCCTCGTTTACATATTTCTTAAGTGAAAGTCCATAGCAAGTCAGCACTCCATATGCTTCTGTCCTGCAGGGCAGTGCAGTGGATTCTCCGAGGTTAGCTGCTGCAGCTTGCCATTCAGCTTCCAGCCGTATTATCAATACCTGGATGAAGTAACTAAGCTGTGTAGCTGTTGAGATGGCTGGCTTGCTATGTGGTTTTCTGTATGCCTACCCTGTTTATTTAATTCAGTGAATGTGGCACACAGCATTTAACCCACTTATGGTGAAAATTGCTTTTTAAAAAATTTTGCGTGAAATTTATAGGTGTTACATAGAAAAATTCGAGGAACAAGAATTAAAAGAAGTTTTATTAGGTTTCCAATCGTGGGTGCTCCAAAAATGGAACTTTAGACATTGACGAGTTCAAGTGAAAGGAACTTGACACAGGAAACAGGCCCTTTCTTTTGTCATGCTGTTCAGTGGTGGGGTGACTTTGAAACAAACCCTTTGTCGTTTCTTTCAGTCTGTGTGCTCATTTGTAAGTTGGGATGTTGTAGCATCTGACAGGATGGCATGATTGTGTGGATGGCTGGGGCGACAACTCAGTGGCACAGTGCCGGCTGGCAAGTGCAGTGTTCGCGTTTAATTCCCACTACCAAGAACAAACAAAAGGGTAGCTGTGAAGATGCGTCGAGACCGTACTCCTATATAGAAGTGATCCATTAGCACTGTTGTTATTATACGTTTTGGTTTTAGAAATGGAGATTAGTGCCTCTTCATAGCAGCACATATGGCCTTGATCATACAATTTTATAGCTGAAGAGATTCTTTTGCATAATAGATCAAACTGCCCATTTTAGGTAAATGAACAGAGCCATCAAGGCTCAAGGTCACAGTTACCAGGTAGCTGAGTCAGGCTTCTCTTTCACTGTTCTTGTATGTTTTTTCTGTAGAGTCAGAGAGTAACACCAGCGTCTCATCGCCTCTCATCCATGTAGGGTCTTAGGATCCACCCTGGACCCCACGCCTGCTAGGCCAGTGTTCTGCCACTCAGATGCACCCTTTTTCTGCTTGTTTTCTTTCAGAAATGCAATTAAAAAATGAAATGTTTTCCAGGGCCACTTCCCACATTTCTCTAGAGCCAACAGGCAGTCTCATGTGAACCCCCAAGACAACATGAGTAAACTACCAGATCAGAGAACAGTTTATTGTTCATGTCAGGAAGCAACTTTTTCTTTCATTTATAGTTTTGTACACTCAAGCCCATGTGTAGATTCACGTTTCCCGTATTCTTCTTGCTTGTCAAAATACGGTTTACAGGGTGTGATAAAAATACAGTGAATATTTAAATTAAAAAGTTTACAACGGTAAAAGGCATGTCTCTAGGTATTCTCAAAATACTCCTCCTCACTTCAAACATACGTATTGTTCTTGTCACTTTCTGAAGCTGTCCGGAAAGTTCTTTGTGAATGCCTTCATTTATGCTAAGGTAGCTGCTGCCTTAGTCTCCTGAAGTAAACCAAAATGTTTACTTCTTGTGGTCATTTTGACTCTGGTCAGGATCCAGGGGTTGCAGACTCAGAACCAGAGATTGTATAGTGTCAAGTCTGGTAAACAAGGTGCTGAGGACCCAAGCTAGGGTTTGCATTTGACAGAAATGCCCTAAGCGATCAGCAAGGGGTGATCAAGAAATATGATGAACCTTTAATCTTTTTTCACAGAAGACACATTTAGTGGCACTTACTGCCTTTCAGTGTGTCTTTTACTGTAACAGGTTTTTAAAAATTTAAACATTCATTGTATCTTTTGACCATTCCTGATGTGAAAAAATGATAATTAGGGTGCTCCCGCGCCATTCTTGAGCCACTGTCAGATTACCTGCTGGGGACTGGTTGATGCTCATTTTGTTAAATTCGAGGCAAACAGAGTGTCTGGAGCCTTTGTCTTTTATCCCCATTTGAACATCAAGGCCACACGTGAACTTGAAAGTGTCTTTCCTTGGCATTAACATTTAAAAAAGATTTAATAAAATCAACACGTAAATTTGTAGTCTACCAGTTTTGAGAACAAGGTGAAAATAAGTCATGGGGTGAAGGTGATTTTTTTGATCTTAACTTAGATTTAACTTTTTTTCCTCAGGGTAGGAAAATCGGGTGGTAATGGCTGGCACGTGGGATAGAAGCACAGTTCGTGGAGCTCAGCTCTCTGTGGCCAAGGCTGGAGAAGCTACTCTTGCCTCTTGGCAGCCCTCGTCCTTCCTCCTTCACATATACATAATAATCCCCGATCAGGATGCCCGAACTGAAAGTAATCCAGGATGTTTGAATCCAGGACAGGTCGTTCAGGCCCAAGAGATCCCAAATGTTTTTCAAGTTTTGCAAAAGAAGTGGGAAAGAGGGGAGGGGTGACAGGGAATGGGGAAAGAAGAAAGCAGAAAAGGATGGAGAAGAGCTTCCTGGTCAGCAGGCTAAGCTGATGTGCTTCCAAGTGCAGGAGCAAGGGCGTTGGCGGTGTCTGCTGCTTTTAGTGAGTTGCCAGAAAACTTTCTGTTGGATCCTGCCTACTTGTCCCCTTCCAAGTCGTCTCCGAGGAACAGCCTGAAGACCAAGGAAGGATGGCCCAAACAGCATTTAGTATTTTAGAAAGCTCAGCTTCTGTTTGAATCTGTTTGTCACAGTGTGTAAAATTTTCTTACTTTTTCACATATCTTATAAAGTGGAGCTGATTTTCCCAAGTAAGCCATGGAGCAATTGCTGCCAAACACACTTTGAATTTATATTGCAAGTTAATAATCTCTTTCTGCAAAGGAGACAATATATTTTAGTTGAGATACTGTCTGCATTTTGCTTTCTTTATGTATGGTATAGAAGTGCAGCCTTATTTGGTAGTTTTGAAAGCAAATCACTCCTTTCTCTTTGAAGAAAACCTTGATTTTCACTGACACATCTAATTTGTACAAGAAACCCTTGTTCTCCTCGTGGATGAAAGAAAATAGAACAGATAGGGCTGCTCAGTATGTCCTAGGTTCTTGGGGAGAGTGCCAAGTAGAGCACATTTTCACAAACCTTCTTGGCACTCTTCCAGTCCTTTAGCCCATTAGGTATAGACTGGCGCATCAGCGTTCTTCCCAAGTACAATTATTTATTTCCTTTACAATTAAAAGCTTTTAGAAGGATCTCATTTTTAGAAGAGTCAGAACTGTAATATAGGAAGAGTTTTCTTTCTGGAGCCATTTAGGTTGCCAGTATGATGTTCTGTGGTCCCTGAATACCTTCATGCTTATTTCCTACAAACAGGTCATTCCCTTATAGAGCCACACTACTGCCATCAAAATTGGGATTTATCACAAATGCAGTAATAAGTCCTCATCCTCAGATCCCAATCCATGTTGAGGATCACTCCACCAATATTCTTTATTTGTGTGGCAAAAGGTAGCAGGCAGTCTAGAGTCACCTGTATCATTTAGTTGCTACCTCTTAACCTGCTCCAGTGGGGCACGTTTCCCGGATCTTTCCTCAGCTTGAACGCTTTGGATAATTCATGCTGACTGTTCAGTAGGTGCTTCTCCCCTTGAGTGGGGGTGTCTCTGCCCACCAGACTGAAGTTGTGTATCTTTGGTGGGAGCTTTGCAGGTGCGACCCTGGCCCTTCTCGTGGTGTCGCACTCCATGCTCGTGCCTTACGGGAGCCATCGCTGCTGCAGTCGCTCAGTCACTCGGCTTCACCATGGCTTCTCCACTGCCATCTTGCTTTCTTTTCTTTTTGTGATTGAATATTCCATTGGGAAGTACTTTGAGAAAATATAAAAACTCCATTATACCTTAAAAATGATTTTATTCTTATGTCATCACTGATTCCTGGGTATCTTTTCAAAGGATTATAATCCATCATCTCAAGATTTTCACACTTACATTGTCCTCACTTGCTCAGGGGGAGCCCCTTTAGTCTGTTGTCGGTATCCTCTGTCTGTTTACTTTGTGACATGGGGGCTTGAGCTGAGCTATGTCTCTAGCCCTTTTTTATTTTTTGAGACAGGATCTCAAAAAATTGCTGACTCTGGCTTGAGCTTCTGAGCCTCCTGGCTCAGCCTCCCAGAGGAGTGGGATTCCAAATGTCACGTCTGCTCCTGGCTTCTGTGTCCTTTTAGCCCTAATCTGTCTTTCTCTGCTCCACACTTCTATTCCCTGCGGGTCTTCCAGATTCCTGTTGTACTGTCCTTGTCCCAGTCGTGTACTGAGCCAGCTCCCCAGAAGGTAGATGCCCCCTCTTCCCTGGCCTCCTCATGCTCACTGTGGACTCATGGCTTGCTCTACTGAGCAGCTTTGGGTTTGAATTGTTGAGGAAAAAGGAAGACACAGCTTTGATAAATTGAATCTCTTTGTACATGCTGATGTGGGCCTCTAAGTAGTTATAACTGGTGTGTTCATTCTGTGTGGATAAGGACATAATGTATTTGATGTGATGGTCTCCAGGTCCCCACTGTCTGCTAAGTGCTAAACAAGTGTGCCAGTTGATTCCAAGACAAATACTTACTCACCTATTAGGAGTCAATCATTGTTCTTGGAGCTGGGTGTATAGGACAGTAAATCGAAATTTTAAAAGACCAAAGAAAGTATATAAGTACATTGATTCGTAGGAGCACTTTGATAGGAAATAGTTGTAAAACACAAAAATAATTTTGAAAAGCAGCCTGCTTCTTCTTCTTTCTTCTTTCTTCTTCTTTCTTCCTCCTCCTTCTTTCTTGTTGTTGTTTGTTTCTTCCGAACTGGGGCTTGAACTAGGGCCCTTGCGCTTGCCAGGGAAGCACTTATTCCACTGAGCCATCTCCCCGGCCCAGCAGCCATCTTCTTAACTATGTTCATTTATATTAGTCTGTGTCCAATGAAAAAAAGATTTGGCTATTTTTATTTTTTCTGTGTGGTCTTGGGACTGAACCTGGGTTTCCTGTATGCTAGGCAGCACTGTACACTATTTAAACTACAGTTCTTCATGGATTGTAATGGCAGTCGATGTCACACACATTTTCCTCTTGGTAATTTCTTTTTCCTTTTTCCTCCTCTTGCCTTCAGGGCAGGTTTGGCTGGCTTGGGTTGTGGGGATGGAACCGCAGCAGCCTGAGCCTGCCTGCTTTGTTGAAGCAGCCACATAAAGAACTGAGCTAAGGGCAGGCCCTCCTCCCCCCTTGGTAATTTCTTGTTTTAGGATGGCTCTGTTTTTTCTCCACCCTGAAGAATATGGTGTTTTACACAGAGCTAACTTCACTTTCAAAGACAAAGTAGAAACTGAAGTAATAGAAAGACATCATGTTGGTTAATGCTGCCCTGTAGTTTGTTTTGCATTGTTGACAAAATCTCTTCAGAGAAAATGCCCACTTGACATCAGTGCCTCATACGTTTGATGATAATAATATGCAGAGAAAAGTTAATTGTTTTTGTGAATAGAATTATAATAAATAGAAGATAAAACTTTTTTCTCTTAATATTGTGAAATTATTGAAGTGTTTATTTAGCAGTATCTGATTGCCTCTTCATTGCCATGTAGCTACCTTCAGGAGTCTTAGGAAGATTACACGAGATCTTTATGGTTTGCTCATAGAACCCTGTAAGTAAGCAGCTACTGAATCTGAGCGTGACGTCCTCATTAGGCTCTGACATCTGAAATTAGAGGTCTTTCCTAATTTTAATGGGATCAGATTATTATTTATTTAATTTTTTGTGTCACATTCTTCTGTAACTAAAGCCATATAGATATTCTGCTCAGAGATTTTTTTTTTCTGACATAAAAGGTTTTTTTTTCTAACACTGAAATGTTGTAAACCATCTGGAATTAATTTTATGGGTATATGGGCTAACAGTTTAACTGAAATCTTTTCCCAGACAGAAAACAAGTTCCAGCACCTTTTATCGAGGTGTCTATGGCTTCTTCGTTGATCTAGGTGTAGAACACCAGAGTTCACGTATTCGTCCGTCTGTTGGGGAGGACATAATGTGGTCCCGTTGGTTATTTTGTGATGTTTTCAGCAGTACCATGATGATACCATTGCAGTCATCTCATTAGGAGGTTTGCGTAGGGCCTGACAGGTGTCAGCGCGCCATTCTTTTTTCTTGCTAAAATATAAATTTTAGGATCAATTTAAGTTCTTTGAAAAGCTGTTGGGATTTGGATTGAGATAACATAGATTCTGTGGATGATGGAATATTCTTATGCATGAGCCCGAAGCATCAATTTACATAATCTTTAATGTTTTATTACAGTTCTTGGTTTTGGGGACAGGGTCTCACTGTGCAAATCAGGCTGACCTAGAATTCATTATGTATCCCAGGCCGGCCTTGACCTCACAGCGATGCTCCTGCCTGAGCCTCCTGCCTGAGCCTCCTGAGTGCCAGGATTACGGATTCTACCACCGTACCCAACTTCTTTATTGTTTTTTCTTTTTTTAAAATTAATTAATTTATGTATTTATTTATTTTTGGCGGAACTGGGGATTGAACGCAGGCCCTTGTGCTTGCCAGGGAAGTGCTTATTCCACTGGGCCATCTCCCCGGCCCTGTTTTTTCTTTAATGTTTTTAAAGTATTAAATTTTTCAAAAGCTCTACCACTTATTTGTATGCTTTGTTCATTTTTAGGTATAGTTATATGTTTATTGGTATTATAAAGTAGAATGTTATTTTTCTGTTTGTTGCTAGTATGTGAATATACATTTTATCTTAGCATACTGTTACTCTGGCCATCTTGAACTGATTAATTCTAGTAACTTTTCTGTATAATCTTTTTGTATTACTGTGGGGCTAATCTCATGTTGAAATCATGACATTTATCTTTCTGATTGCTTTTTCCCACTCACTGCATTTTGTGTTCTCGGTGTGAGCAGGAGCCCCAGGAAGAATGGGATCTTCCTGATTCTGAGTGCTCTGATTTGAATGTCTCATGAGCGTTTTGGTGGCTGTCTACTATCAAGAAATTTTCCTGCACATTCTGTTTTATAAAGATTCTGTTTGTTTTCATTTTTTAAAAAAATCCGATGAATTTCCATTTTATCAGACAACTTTCACCATCTTTTAGATGAGCAGATGGTTTTGTTCTCCTTTAATCTGTTAATGTAGTGCTTGACAAATATTTTTATCATGCTCAATACTCTGGCATTATTGGATTAAACCAAATTTCATCTTGGTGTATTAGAGTTTCCTCCCCTACAATGGAATTAATTGTGCTAATATTTTATTCATAAGTTTTTCATTTATATCAAGTTAAATTGGTTGATGTGTTTCTTTCTGATCCTCTTTATGGCAGGTATTTTGCTTTGATAGTATTAGCTACATAAAGAATTATTTCCTATTCTTTGAAAGACTTTCTATAAGATCGCAATGATCTTTGCCTATAACTTACTTCTACGAGCCCATGAGCCTGCTGTTTTGTTTGTAGAAAGATTTTCAGTTGCTTTAAAAGGGCCAGCCAAATAGCTCAGTGGATTAAAGTGCCTGCAAGCAGGCCCAGGGGCTGGGGGTTTGATCCCTTGCACGCGGAGACTAGGCATGGCGGCACACACCTGTAATCCCAGCCCTTGGGAGGCTGTAAGTAGGCAGATCACTATGAGTCGGATCTAGTAGTGAGCCCCGAACACTCTGTAGACCCTTTCCTAAAAAATAACCCCCCCCCCACACACAAAAAAAAGTATTTTTCTTGATTTAGATTTTTGGGGAACAGGAGTGTCATTTTGCAAGCAATATTTTTCTACAATTTTACTTTCAAATTTTGGTATTATGTTATTCACATATCTATTTTTATCTGTGGTGTATTTGTAGGTGTAGTTTTGCTTTTTTTTTCTTCTTATTGTTTACTTGCTTGTACTCCTTTCTCAACCAATCTTTCACCAGAGAACCCAACTTCTGTTAGACTTTTTATTAGATATTTTCATTAGGACTTGCAGTATATTTCATAGAATGTTGTAGTCTTCCTTTTCACTTGAGCTTATTATGTCATTGTTTTTCCCTATTTGTTGTCATTTTTCACCAGTCAGTTTTGCTCAAATAAAAGCACTGAAGGTTAAATTTTTTCCTTCGAGTGTTATTTTTATCTGCCTTTTAAAAACTGTAAATACCTAATATATTACTTATTCAAGAAGATGTTTTCCATTTTATTTCTTCTTTAATCTCTGAGCTATTTAGAGTTGTCTTTACACTGCATAGGGTTTTCTTGTAATGCAAAAAGTATTTTAAAATTTTAAGTGTTACATTGACATAATTTCTAATTGATTTCATTTTCCTTCTTTTTTTAATATTTATTTATTTATT